>JAUELE010216895.1:0-13167 GCA_031471655.1 Diodora aspera | reverse complement strand
ACCACCAGGGACCGCCAACGACGTGTCACGACCCCTCACCAAGATCGAGACATTGTTCGGCGCCATATTCGGGATCGCGGTTGCAAGCTGTCAGACCTGCCACAACTGTCCAAGGCCGTCGTGGTGTGATCAGTGCCGTCTCCGTGCTGCTGGATTACGTGCTCGACGCCCTTACGTTGGAACAATCGTGACTGATAGACATCGTCTATGGTTGTACGACGTTGGCATGGTGTTTTGTTCTCCGACGAGTCACGTTTCTCGAAATGCTGACGGACGTCTAAGGGTATGGCGTTGACGAGGAGAACGTTACCATCACGACTGTGCTGGGGTGGAGGCAGCATTATAGTGTGGGAGGGATCAGTTATCATCACAGAACCGCTCTGCATGTTTGTCGTGGCAGAGTGAATGCCCTTTACTACCGTAACAACATTCTTTAGAACAACGTCGTTCTCTTTTTTAACCAGCATCAAGATCTGCACACATTCTAGCAAGACAATGCTTGAGCGCACACTGCATTTGTGTCTGGCAAACAACAACATCCCTCTACTTCCATGGCCTGCCTTGTCACCAAATTCGTCACCCATTGAACACTTGTGGGACTACCTCGGCCAACGCCTCTCACGTCACCCACAGATCCACAAAATATCCGCTTATGCAGACGTATTCTTCGAGAGTCGAATGTAAACACAAATGGCGTCCAAAACGAAACCTTTCTCAGTTTGTAACAATTAAACGGCATTGACTGCAGGATAACAACACGTAGAACGTACGAATATTCGCGCTGAAGTTACCATTTTTCGGTACTTGTACTTAGATGTATTAATACAAATGCAGTACACAGTATTTTGTCAATGTGTATGACGAGGCGAACACTGCAAAACAGAACGCAGTCTTCATTCAACGAGAGGAAACACAAGCAGTTAGACTTGCCGTTTTGAGGATAAATCGCCTTCTGTAGTCGCAATAAGAAAAAAAACATTGAGTATTTTCATAATCCTTTGCAGTAAACACTTATCCACATTCATAAAGATTAGTTCGTTCCAGATGTGTATCAGCGAACAATGGCGTCCATTCCAGTAAGTGGCATGGTACTTAATGTGAATATCGTTTCCATCACTACGCTTTCTTCACACTTCTGTGTGTCGAGATTTATATCCAATTTAACGTGTAATGACTGCATTTTTCATTTCGTACATGGCGCCCGGGCAACTCCATGAAGCACTACAGTAGTGCTACTGTAGACTTCAAGATTTTGTGTGTTCATTGACGTATGAAAAGAAAACTCGAAGTCAATCAATTTCTATAGTGTTTCCGTTATATTTTCAGGATGAACCAAACATGGAGTTTTGTGCGCGAAACGTCATTTTAGCAACCCCGCGTTCTTGTGTTGAACAAATTGACTTTCCAACATTTTCAAATAATCCAGAAATCATGAATGTTATTAACTCTGTCATTGATTCACCAACCGGCAGAATCTTTCTTGCCTATGAATCGACTTGGTGGAAAAGATATTTTCCAGATGTCAGTCACTCAAAAAGTGACCTACCCGTTGGACAAACCTATGACTGGGTTACAGGAAGTAATAACGTGTCAATATTTATGGTGTCCTATCACGAAGGCTCTCGAGCCTACTACTGGGAAGAGCTGAGAAAGTTTGGAAGCCCAATACCTGGAAGTCTTCCCGGAGCCCTTTCTATAACAGATGCTGTAGTATCCAGAGTGGAGCAATACTTGAGTGAAATATACAGCATCAAGAAGGAAGAGATTCCAAAAGCTGTTGGTGGAGGGATGATGCTGTGGAACAGGTACCCTTTCTCTGCTGCCTGGAGTTTCTTCAAACCCGGAGTTGACGAGAGAGAAATTCTCCGAAAAGTGAAAAAGCCTTCTTTGGACGATGATGTGTACATTGTGAGTAATTCTTGGGCTCCAGGATATCTGCCGGTGTGGGCTGAAGGAACTCTTATATCGGTCGATGACGTCATTGACAAATACTTCTCATGATTCAAATGTTGACTTATTGTGATATGTCACGCGGCATATTGTAAGTATTTGACATGATTACATTCAAAGTCCTTAAATAGTATTTTCAAACCAATTTTATACAGTTTCAACCCCCATCTTTTCAAGAACACTGAAGGACATTCGTGAGCTCTAACTGGGTGTTCATGTTGCTAACTCTCAACCATAAGATGTAAGAAGCCCTTATCATAAGAATTTAAACTCTGAAATTAAAAGCATGTACAATATACATGTATGTTCCCGACTTCATGAAAGAATACATGCTTGACTTCTATTTTGATGCATTTAAGGGAGCGGCCATTTGATTTTTAAGGGGGAGGGGTGGACGATTTTAAAAAGTACTCTCAATCTCACCCTGTAACTACATTTTATGTTCCTATAATCATTTTAAACATCAGTTGTATGATAACTCTTTTTGAGTCTATTGAGCAGGCTGGCGCAAACAGCATCTTCTTTCTGCCTCATCCAGTTTGACCATGTGGATGTTTTCCCTGCACAAATTCGTGGCAAGAAGGTCATTAAGCATCTGATAAATAACTGAATATTCAGCTATCACACAGGAATTTGAGCTGGTACATGTCACTATCAGCAAGTGCAGAATATGTTCAAAGGATGGTTCCCTTCCCCTCGATCAACCGATATATTTTAATGTTTCTATTCGCCTTGCTTGAACTTTCCTGCTTGTGCTACTTCTCTGTTTAATGTTAACACTGTAGTGTAACTGTTACGGCAACGGTTGTTTCGCGACTCTTCCGGTTTTCCGTGATGTGCGGGAAGGTACGACAGAAATAGGTAAATAATGCATTTACGCCGACGTCGGCACAGTTTATTGACATGATACATGTTCGAAATAGCTGTGTGATAATTGTACTGTGTTTATACCATTATTTTGTCGGCAACATTTGATTAAAAGGTGGCTAAAATGAGTTTTGAAAATGAGTCTACCACTGAAGAAACGATCGATTGCCACTTTACATAGTAATTTCTCCAATAAAATAAAGAATATTCCACAGATATATACGCAGTTGTAAAGCACAATCTTTGGTGATTCTAAGGTATGCAGCTTTTGCAGGTTGAAACTAATTATCTACATATAAAAAATATGTTTGAGCCACGGGTCAAATCGTAACTGCAACGGTTTTGCACCTCCATGGTGTACGGTTTGGATGTTAATTTTCCTTGTACGAGTACGGTTTGGATATATATAGCTTTGGAATTTCGTCTTTTGCAGTTGTCAAGAATCACAAAATGGATCCATTTGTTTGCCACGAATGTAAAGTAGGAGCAGCTAACTTCAAAGACATTATAGAACAATGTACAAGTGTTCACGACGACATTCCTCTGAAAAAAAGAACCTTAGAACTTGATGTTCAGTCCGGCAGGTTTGGATACAGAACGCACAATTTCCAAGTAGTTCCACGCAGTATTAAAGAAAACGGACAGACTATTTCCTCCAAATGTGGTGAACCGGGTAACCTTGTGATTACTATTTTCGATTCAAAGGCCCAGCAACAAGAACTATTTCAAAGTCTTCTTGCTAAAAAGTTGAAAAAAGAACGTTCCAATTCTGTTCCTGAAATTGACACAGATGATTTTGATTCATGTTTCAAGGCCTTGGACGAATATTGTCCTCCACTCGATGATGCCGAAATTTTGAAATTTAAAGCGGATTGTGATTATCTCGTAAGCCTTGTGCCTTCTATCTTAGAGACCCTGAAAAAACATGGTCAGAGTACTACATGGATTAAATTCAATGAAATGATGAGCAAAGACACATTTCCAATGGATAACATTGCTTATCTGCTTTTTCTTGATGTCATCCGTTGGTTTGCCAATGACAATTCTGTTGGCATGCGTTACAGTAGCGTTGTTGAGAGATTTTGGCGAATTGGCTACAAACTCTTTCATGGCAAGTTTCTACGTTTTATGGGTGGACGAAAGCATAAAGGACAAATCCTGCTTGCAGAATTATCCAAAGGGTGTTTCATACCTTCAGATGCAAATATAAATTTTGCAATACCCACGAGAAAAATAAAGACTGCAATGAACCCTCCGATCCCAGCCGACAACATCAGACCAGGAGTCATTGTAGGCATGTTAGAGAAGATTGCAGAGCAATCCACTGATGAAAAAAACATATAAAATCTGCCTTGATGGCAAAAAGATAAATGCCAGCACATCTGGTAGTCTTGGAGATGTTGATCTTTTTGGTTTTGAGAAGGAACCAACATTGCCCCAAACGGCTAGTCTCAGGGTGTCGGACACTCCTGCATCTTTCTTTTCACCCCAACCCCCCACACAAATACACATACTGTAAACTGATACAATTATCAGTTGGAGACCAGAGCCAGAACCAAAGCCAATTAAGAGCTGCTGACGGGACAGATCTTTGGTACCTCTTACCAGGGAGCTGAGACTACCTGCTCTTACTCAGGAAACTTACACAGTCTTTTAAATCATCTTTAGTTAATGATATCTATCCATGATAATACTACCAGCATCTTTGTGATTTTGAATAATGTAACAGCCTAAATATACAGATTAATGTATAAAGTAGTTATTACTTTTCCCTTAATTTATAATTTAACTATAATTTTTAATAATAATAATGGATAGTTCTTTTATAGCGCGGTATCTCCACCCAAGAGTAGACTCAAAGCCTTCCATGTATTACCCTGGCTAACCCCAGCTGCCTTTCAGCGCTTGAAGGTCACTGCACTCCAACAATTGGAGGACCAGTACCCAGTTTCAGCTGGGTCGACTGAGACAATTGGAGTAAAGTGTCTTGTCTAAGGACACAACACAGCGCCGCGAGCCGGGGACGAACCCGGATCGCCAGATTACAAATCCGACGCTTTACCACGCGGCCACCGCGCCTCTCTCTTTTTGTTGAACAAGTTCACAGTAAGTCAGCAGGGTCATGAGGTAAATTCCAAACCGTTGCAATAAAAATTCCAAACCGTACACATCTTTACCGAGCGTGAGTGCAAAACCGTTGCAAACAAAGTTGTCGAGGCCGATGATTAATAGTCAATAATATAGCACCAGTCAACAGCGCAAGAATATACTGCATATCATTGGACAGAAAAATGTATGAAGATTAATTTCATGACATATTTTATAGGATAAATGAACTATTTCAGGTTGAAATGTCCCGCTAAAGCGGCAGTCTGGCTTTGCTTCAGCGGTTGATCAAACTTCCAAACTCATTTTAGTCACATTTTAGTCAAATTTTGCAAACTTAGTATGTCGTTGACTTAGTATAATTATCACACAACTATTTCTAAAAAAAACACCTTGCACAGAAATACTCCAGAGTCGATATTTACCTTTTCAAGCGTTCCTGGCTGCGCGCAATCCAAAACCGGAAGAGTCGCGAAACAACCGTTGCCGTAACAGTTACACTACAGTGTATATCATTGTTTGGCTTTCGGTGCACGGATCTGAAGACATACCTATGGGTTGTGCGTCTATCAGTCAACGTCAAGTTTTGTCGGGCGAAGTTTTTACACATTTCAGTGGAGAGAGTGTTAAAAGCAAGTTTGGCAATACGTGAATAATTGGAAGTGTCGGTAAATCCTGAATTATGTTTTCAATGGGTTTCTCATTGGACGAAAATTTGGTATGACTGGCCATTTCCGTTTCTAAACTACAAATAACAATAAACCACATCGATCCTTCGAAACTCGCTCCGACGTATGGAACATCCCGATGTCTTCAGATCGTACATCGATGATAGGCTGGACTCTATTCTCGTAACATCTAGAAATTAATTTGTGAGGAAAGTTTGAAAAAAAAAACAGATCAAAGATTTTGCCGGGGGGGGGGGAGGGCTGGGGTTCCGCAACCCTTTTACGCAGGCGACGTAGGCTTCCCTAAGGTAATTTTGAGGAAAAAGACTCGATGTCGTGCATTTTGTAGTGTATTTAACCGTGAAACTGTTATTTGCATCCCTCTTTGAAAGAGGGGCTCAAACTGTCGGTCTCAGGAAATGGAGTGAGAGAGGGGGATTTGCAGAACTCTAAGCATTTGCACTATGATTGGGGTTATGAACATTTTGAGAACTGGCACTGGAAGTCGAAAAATTACATTGATAAGCTAATAAAATCCAGAAGAACATCATTGACTGATTTAGGTACACTGCTGAGCGTTACTGCTGGTCACAGTTAGCTTCAAGGGGTCACTGCTTATTTATTGCTACATAGAATTCGAGCAACAATGCTCATAAATCGGGGGAACAAGCACCATGATTCGAGCAGCAGCAAAGTGTCATCGTTTTATTTCTTTGCTTTACGGTTTTATAAACTGTCCCCCACCCCCAAACACCGAGGGTGGCCATACGCCTGTGTATCACTGTATTTTATATTTTCAACTGTTTCGTTCTTGAGGCTCCTAGTTTGAACACCTCGGGGAAACTTTCAGTATGATGCGAGGTTTAGGTGTCAGGATGCCAGCTGCCGCCTCAAACTTCATCTCTTTCTGTAAAAACAATTGTTATTATTAAAATTTAATTGTAATACCTTGCGTCGGACGCTTATCCAGTGTTTCAAATGTGTAACATATTACATATTTCATCTTTCAGAAAACATGCAAAATGAGCTGCATATTAAATGTCAGGACAGGATCCAGGATTTGCGTAAAGGTTATATTCTCGATACATTTCACGAGTTTTCGTAATACTTAGGGGTTGGTTTGCTGCTAACATACTAAAATTAATTGATAGGGCGAGCTAAAGGCGGGGGGGGGGCACGTATTGCGTGTTTGCCCCCCCCCCCTGGACCCGGGCCTGAATGCCAACAAGCCATGTGTGGCTCACGAAGGTCTCTAGTTTGTTCAGGTCATTGAATCGTCATATTCCCATGCTGATTTCTAGAATCAAGTTATAGGAGTAATCGTCCAGTCATTACGCAACATGATGTGAAAGGAGCTCATCGACGATGTTTAAAAGAATTCTACAGAAAGAACAGTGAAGCATAACCCTAAATTTCAGTGTCCTTGTTATCTGAGTGTTCATCTATTCATTACGCAACATGATGTGAAAGAAGGCCATCGACGATGTTTGAAAATAATTTTACAGAAAGAAAAGTGAAAGCATAACCCTAAAGTTCAGTGACATTGTTATGTGAGTACTCATCCAGTCATAACGCAACATGATGTGAAAGGAGCACATCGATGACGTTTGAAAAGAAATCTACAGACAGACAAATGTTTCACACTAAGGAGGCCATATCCCCCGCCACAAATTTGAAATATTCACAACTACAACAGATGTGGATATACAAAGTCAGCAGACACTATTTAAACCTAACTTTGAATATGATGTCCTCTCGCTGGAGGAATGGCTGACAGGAGTGGCAATCACAAAGTTGTGACAAACTTACACATGTTCAATCACCCATAGTAAACCATATGACCTTGAAAATGAGGTAAACATCATCATTTTCAATTGATGTAGGTCTGCTCTGTATATCATTGGGCATCATTAGTGTACAACATGGTACCCAGTTCTTATAAAATCATTATAATCAAGCTGTGACTTTAAAAACTCGGTCAAGCTTCCTAGAACTGACTAGTGTCAGCACATTGTTTATGTAGATCAAGGTAAAGAACATGAATAAAATCAGTCCAGCAGCTCTTGAGCAACACCAAAACTTAGTGTTCAGCTGCATGGGCATCTGATCTTGAGATATTGCGTTAAAACTAAAATTACACAATTGCCTACAATGACCTTGAAAATTAGGTCAACGTCACTTAAATCAACTGGTATTCCAAAACTAGAATAAGAACCACATGTGACCATTTCTTTGCGTTAACACCAAAATTACACATGTTCAATTGCCGATGACCTTGAAACTTAGGTCAAGGTCACAATAATCGACTGGCGCCTGCGCGTCCCTAAAGTAGACCTTTGGATGAAATATAAACAAAATCTGTTGACTTGTTCTTGAGATATTGCGTTCACACCAAAATTACACAATTGCCCACAACGACCTTGAAAATTATGTCAAGGTCACCAAAATCGACTGGCGTCTGGGGTTAACAATAAATACCATTGTCCAAAATATGAAGTTGATCCACTATTTCCTTGTTGAGATATCGCCTTTACAAGAAATATAAGACAAAATATGGAAATCCCCGTCATGACCTTACTAAAGGTCACTAGGTCACCAAAATCAACTGGCGTCGGGGGGTCATCAAAATACATGTCAGAGCCAAATATGAAGCAAAGCTACGAAGTATTTTGTGAGTTATTGCGTTACACTTTTGCGGGACGGACGTACGGAGCTGAATTCCATATCCCCTGCTCCGCTTGCGACAGGGGATAAAAACCGAAAGCATAACCCTAAATTTCAGTGACCTTGTTTGAGACTCATCTTACTGGGTCCTATTCTGTTTCAGTGACTGAACATCACTCCCAAGGCTTCCTTCAGCCCTTGAGACTGAGCTGATACTAGGACGCCCTGTTTCATATTGATATATCTTTAATTAGCCTGTCAGCTAAAACGTGGTATAGAGAGGTTGATGCATTGCCGATACACGTAGTTATGTAGACTTAATAAACAGAGACGGGTTAAAATGGACTTAGGGACTTGAAAAACGTAAAATCAGTTCATTAGCTGACATAAAATTGAGACAGGTCTTGAATCTTAAGATTCGTGAAGAAAGATACGTACAGTGGTATGTGGACTTTGCTCAAATTTCACTTTCCTCAACACATGAACGAGAGCAACTTTAGCCTCCACCAGGGCCAGACGTTTACCAATACAGAGTCGGGGTCCATAACCAAACGCAAGCTGAGAGAGGGGATCGATGTCCTCATCCTGTCTGCAATAATTAAGAAAATAGAGGATCTATTAGTGTAACGCTAACTTAGACTGACATTACCCGTACATGTATGAATGGTCCATAAGTCATGAATGGGTGTCGAAGTAATAGAGTCACGTGTAAGCGAAGAAAGCAATGATGCGTTAACGAGTGTAGTAGTCAACGACAATTGAGTGATGTGTAAGTGAAAAAGGCAATTACACTGACTGAGTGAGTGATTTGGGATTTGACGTGGTTTTCTGCAATCCTTCAGCACGATCTCACCTACATCACGTCGGTGACTGCACTCCTGTCTCTCCTGGCTGAGAGAGAGGTGCCCGGAGGGGTCTCGAACCACAACCGCCAAGGCTGGCAGATTGCTGATCAGATGCGCTATCCACTTCGCCATCCCGCGCCCCTGAATTAGGTTAAAAGCCACTGACACATGAATGGTCAATAAGTCACGATTAGGTGTAGAAATCATTGCGTCATGAATGAGAATAGAATCAGTGACACCTGAAGGAGTTTAGAAGTCAATGCCACATGAATGGTCACTAAGTCATGATTAGATGTAGAAGTTATTGCGTCATGAGTGAGCATAGAATCAGTGACACACGAAGGAGTTTACAAGTCAGTGACACGTGCATGGTCAATAAGTCATAAACAGGCGCAGAAGTCATTGAGTCATGAATGAGTGTAGAAGTCAGTGAGTTGCTGAGGTAGTGAGTCATGAAAGAGAGCAGGAGGAAATTAGTTATGAATAAGTACCGATGGGAGTCGTGAATGAGAGTAGCTGTATTATGAATGAATGCAGTTCTGGGTGAAGCGGTCGTGAAAAAGTTAGGAACATTACGGAAAAGGTGAATCTGTTGAGAGAGTGAAGTAAGTGTAGAATCATATCTACCTTTCAGGTATAAATTCATCTGGGTGATGAAACAATTCGGGGTCTCGCTGCAGTTGAAATATTGGTATGAAGACGCTGTATCCCTTTGGTATGGTCACCTTGCCCAGGTCAATGTCCTCAGCCGCTCGACGATTTATCCTAGAACAGTGTGTAAACCACAAACATTAAAGATGCATTACATATGGATCTCAAGATTTGAAATGTGCAAAATACGCATTTCGTCGTTTTGGGGACATTCAACAGCTATATCGTACCCCCCCCCCCCCGACTGCCAGGACACATGACGCCGCCAGTGGCTCCCTCAGATGCCCTGGATGCATTCCTACATGCATGCTGAGCGATCGTCTCGAGGTCGGTGTTTTGACCAATCAGTGAGGCTTCCACAGCCAAAGCTTGCGTCCAATTATGTGGCACATCTCTCCTAACACTCGGCGAAGTAAAGACGTTATGTGTTTAAATTTATCAACTGTTACTTCTGTTGCTAATTCCTGTTGTGAAGTTAACGCATTTCATCGGCTGTCTATATTTAGCAGATTTGGACTTTCCATACACACAAAACGACTATCGTAACGCGTGATTTCGAGGATGCATAGTCCCATGAATTTGCATCTAATTGTTAAACAACTCATGTAACTAATTTCATACGACCAGTAGTAATGACCCACTTACAGCACTTGTCGGTGTTTCTAATCTTGAGTCCTGACCCCGTGATATATTTGTAACTTGCAACGTGCGTTACCTGTCTTTCGATCAGAGTAGGTCATTCTTCCAAAGTAGATAGTAGATAGTGGGCGAAACCAAAGTGGTTTCGGAGGTGGTTACTTGTCAAAATTGTCCCGTTACAGAGACACACACATTGCGTGCAGCTATTTCTGATACAAATCGTTTCACGGGTTATTTTGTAGTTCAGTCCATATCTTAAGTTCCTGTGACAGTCTCTAAACAACGGCCCACGAGTTGTATTTTGCAGCGCTTTGCCGCCATGTTGAAGAGATCAGTGACGTAATACATACAGTATGTTATTATTCGTTTTGCTTTTATTTACTATTCAATGGGAATGACAAACTGTCACAGTGAGTGAAAAATAAAATGGCGGATGTATCCAAATCACGGGTCGTATTCAGGTCTCAGAAAACATGGCAATAAGCAGATATAAAATGTGCACAATTAAATCGCGAGTAATCAATGGGCGCATTTTTCACATTTAATTTATGCTCGCATTCATTTCTTGATTTACAGTACATCTCCTCTTATGCTAATGCTTTTCTACGACGTTACAAGGTCAACTTATCACTGTATGTTATCGAATGTTGACCTCGTTGCAGAGAAGGAAGCTCAGAAGAAGCCATTCTCATCTGTTTGTATAGAACTAAAGACACTCAAGTGAAGCAAACCGCGTCGATCAGTAGACAGCGAATGAAGAAGTGTAGCCAATCACGAAGGTTGTTTTCACACCAAATATCAGAGGAGCCAATCATAGAGAGGGAAGGACGATCGAGAGGATCCAGTCACAGTCATTATTATACAGCGGATTATACATCCCAAAAGGAACCAATCGCATGGGTTGTTATACAGCAAAGGCAGATCGAGGGAGTCATTCGCATACATTGTTATACAGCGAACGAAGATCGGGAGCAGCCAGTTCACATACATTGCTATACAGCGAAGACAGATCGAGAGGAATCACTCACGTGGAGTGTTATACAGCGAACCAAGCAGCCAGTTCACATACATTGTTACACAGCGAAGGAAGATCAGGAGCAGCAAATTTACATACATTGTGATACAGCGACGACAGATCGAGAGGAATCACTCACGTTGATTGTTATACGGCGAACGAGGCATAAGGACATAAATATATTATACTTACGCTCTAACGGGTGGGTACATGCGCAGAGTCTCATTGATGACATTTTCCATGTATTTCAATTTGCCGATGTTTTCGTAAGTTATGTCACCCTGAATACAAGAAGCAATATGAGCGCTTTTGAACACAATTGTTTTCCTCACATGTTTAAATGAGCTTTACTTTATTAAAAACCACGATAACGTTACTAAACTTTCCAGAGCCCCATGGATTCAGGTCAGGGTTGGCGCCAGGAATTCCCCGACGTGGAGGCTGAGGTCCCGACAAATACGCAAATTTTCAAATAACACAATACAATATACAGATTCTCTCCGAAGTGTACTCGATGAAATGCTATATAGTTTCCCCGTGCCCCCCCCCCCCACCCTGCCCCCTCCCCCTGATTCAGGTAGTGAGAGTTTCTGATCTTAAATCCTGACCCCGAGACCAGTGCCCACGGCCGAAGCTACTCTATAGTCTGGATGCGCTACTATCGATTTTGATACAAGGACAACCTCTGATCTAATGACAGATCCGACATGTTCAAAAAGTATTTCGTGGTCATGATTTAACGTCCAAAATTCGGACCACTGCTATACCTACCACACTTTAGGTACGCTGCTGTGAAAATATTATGTTTGAAAACAATGAATTGACTATAAGTAGTTCGCAAGAGCATAGATGGTGTCAATACTTTAGTAGGCTATTAATTTTTCGACTCTAAACATGTACTGACATGGAACGTCAAGAACTTTGTTTAATAACGACTATTACAAATGAATATGATTGAGGGATTGTGTCCAATTAAAAAAAATTAATAACATAAACTGTGGGTTGGACATTATGAAAGTGTGTGTCCATTTAAATATACCCTTTTTCCAGGCTGTTTAGATATACATGTATGCATGTACAGTATTCACAAAACCGATATAAAGTTGAATATGCATTTAGTAATAATTGACTGGCATGTAAAAGTGCCAAAACTATTATGCATTAGTCGTGATAATATGAACATATTGCAATGTATATAATGTTCCACATGATACATTTGACCACGTATCCAACTTTATTCTTGTCTGATAAGAGAGTTTACGTTGATAGGTAATATTGTACAACTTGTGCACTTGCTGACATGGCCAACAACCTTATGCTGGACCACTCAGAGACGTTAGGATTTATTTTAGATATAAGCAACAATCCCAAAGGGTACTTACATTGCCAATCACTTCCATAATTTCCTTATAAAGCTTGTCCTGAGCATCCGGGTTCTGTGCGAGAGAATACGAAGCGTACTGAAGAGTTGAAGCCGTGGTTTCGTACCCAGCAAGGAAAAACAAAATCCCCTGGCCAATGAGTTCATCCGTAGTTAAACCTGTTAGAATGAAACCAAAAATACATGGGATTGTTTTGAGGATATAATTTCGTAGGCTCAAGGTCAGGGTCTAATCGCTTCGAAGTCAACATGGACTCTGCGTAGATGGAGACAAAGTGGTGTGTTTCGAATCGTGGTGGGCGTGTCTCGGCGCCATATTGTGAATAAATGCAACATGCAGATTAGCAGATGAGTTGTTGAACATTATGTTGCCGAGCCAAA
>JAUELE010216808.1:0-13172 GCA_031471655.1 Diodora aspera | reverse complement strand
AATATCTAGACTGGCAAAATATCTAGAATGTGGTAAATTGTCTCTGTTATAATAAAACTTCAGGGTCTGAATGACAGACTAGGATACCAATACGTACTGCAGTATGTCTTCGTAGACCTTTTAAAACTCTGTTTGAATGAGGCACCAAAACTAAGCAAATCTTACTAGGGGAGCCGTATTGTGAAAAATTGTGCACTTTGGAAAAAAAACATGAAACTTGGCACAATGATAATTTACATTGTCACCAAAAGGTTTAGACATGGGGCCATTAAAAACTTCAAGATGGCTGCCCTTTTCAAGATGACCGCCAAAGACGTATCAGCTTAAGGATGGATGATAATCCTACATTGTAGTAGTACGTACGCTGCTGAAAGTATGGAGAAAGATGTCCAAATCAAGAATCCAAAACAGTATTGACTCCTGGCCCCTTTAATCCCCGTGTCCTTGATGGTGGGACTGCTCTAAAATCCCTATAAAAAAGGACTATGTTTCCCTTTACGTGGATTATATATGTGTAGTTTGGTTGATTTGAACAGGTATGCATGTAGGCTGTAGGGAAACTGGACGAGAATATAGTTATGACATCAGAAATTAACTTCTATAATCCAATATGGCGGAAATCCAAAATGGCGGCCAAAATGGTGGGCAATACTGGTTGTTTAAAGTTTTGTCGTATATCGATTGATAGGTATCTGAGGACGTATAATTCATATTTGAGATATAGAAAACGAAACATTGAACAATAATGATGTGTGATGACAATAGATGGAGAAAAGTAAAACAAAAGTAGTAACCTAAATCATCAATTCAGTGCAGCTAGCCTGATAAATATAGTACCAGAAAACTCAAGTGTCTTATTTAGGAAGCATGCCATCAAGCACTCAGGATTCAGATCTTTCATTGTCAAATCAGGTTTGCTGCCGATATTACTGAAATAGATGGTCACCAGATCTTAAAGATGGTCACCAGAAATGAAATGTGACAAAAGAAGATGACTACCACGTACTTACAGCAGCATTACACACACACACACACACACACCTATTGTTAAACAGATTATATGGTTATGCCTGACAGAAAAATTGCAAAGCGTTATACAGCTGCATCTGTTGGCATCTCATGGCTGACAGAAATATTACATAGCGTTATATACTGCTGCATCTGTTGGCATTTCCTGCCTGACAGAAAAAATGACAACGTTATACAGCTGCATTTGTTGGCATCTCATGGCTGACAGATAAATGACAGAACGTTATACAGCTGCATCTGTTGGCATCTCATGGCTGACAGATAAATGACAGAACGTTATACAGCTGCATCTGTTGGCATTTCCCAGGAGAGTGCATAGCATTATTACTGAACCTCTAGGCAATGAGGAACCAGCATGTTCACTTTCAGAGCCTTTGACATCTGGCCGTAAGCTCACAAGACACAACATGGCCCTGTTTTCTAGGATGTCAAAAGTATATATATGTCAATATCTACCAAAAGGCCATGCATGGCAGGGCATCAACATGGCATACTATGATTCACTATTGAGAAAACACCAAGACGAAATTAAAACTATATTTTGTAGCGGGAAGCCAGCAGAAGTGTGATGTTCCATCAGAACAATTTATTAGTCCATACGTCAGTCATTTTAATGCCTACAATTCATGAATGTGATCTGGTTCTGTCGCATTTTCACCTGTTTCCAAACATGACGTTGTAGGTGCCGTAAAGAATGTTCAGACGATTAAAGTGGATCTTTTTACAAAACCACTGGCGAAAATGCTTGAGTATATAGAAAACAAAATAAACAAGTAGGTCTTCTTTTGAGATGCTGCATTTATTTCAGTCACCCCCTTGTACTCTTTGATACTCCTCTGTGTTTATTCTCACTTTTGTATTATCTCCTTTTAAATATATTTAAACAGGTCTCATATGTTCACGTTTTCTGTCATAGCTGATCTAAAGGATGCTAGGATTTCAACGAGTGTTATGTAATTCACATCATATCGTTGATAAAACTTCCTATCTTGAAGGGATATCTCTTGCATATCCAACGCAATTGTGAATTTATTCAGTAGTCTCTCAAAATCTTGGTATCGTCTCTTTTGCCCGGCAGTTTATATTAAATTAATCCCTAAGAGTACGAAAATATAAAACGTCCTAATTTTCCCGAACCAATTTAATTTCCGGGTAATTTTAGGCTGCAAAATCTGGAAAATTATTAGAAAATTTAGCAAAACATAATTTTCAATTTTTCATAAATCGACTGAACAATCAGGGATTCGAACCCCTGTGACTAGCCTATATTAGTTATCTCTATGTATTGGCAATTGTTCGATGGGAATTTATAAGTCTTACATTACTTAAAAGACAAGTTAACTCGCTCTGTGGTTCACGTCAATGGCAGTGGCTAGGTCAGATGATCTCTGAAACCATGCAGCGAATGGGACGAGCCTCAGAGTCTATTGATAACGACGACAGAAACTACATCGAAATGTAGCATATACAAGTTCAACTTCGATACAACAATTTAATCAATCTTTCTTTTATTTCAACAAAACAAATAATCCAAACAGTCATACAATGTTTGAGCGTAATGAAACAGCAAGAATGACGGCAGCAACAACAATGAGACGACGATAATAATGACGATGATTTCCAGCATTAAAAGCTGAAGGACGAATGGTTCGGTTGTTGTAATGATGACAAATAAATTATGTGCGGCACTATCAGCGATTAAAAGGAGCATAAACCATATCATCTCACGCCTTTGATATTGGAGGGAGCAACAATTTGATTTTGTAAAAGGGACTGAAAGATTTTCCTGCGAACTACTTTTTTTTATCGCATGACAGGAGACAGTTCTTAAAAAAGTATATTAATGTATCTACTTTTAAAAGTATGCCCACCAAGGAAGATTATCTAGTATTTTGTAAGAGATGCAATAAACTTCCGAGGAGTGGGCAGATTAAATGAAAATAACAATGGTCACAGAATGATATTCATTACAGAACACTTAACTGTGTCAAGGACGGAAACTTAGACAGAGCAACTGAGCACGGTCATGTACCAATGTAACTTAAATAGCATGCTTTTATTCATTACGCTTTGTGTGGATAATGTTTATAACCATAGGCGCCGGAACCGGCGCGGGAGGTTGGGGTGGGGGATCATATCTGTCCATCCCCAACCTTCCCGAATCCGATCTCGTATGTTGGTCGCGGAATGCGATATTTCTAAACACAATGTCTAGTTGTAAAAGTATGCTGACTGGATAAAAATTGCGCCCCCCCCCCCCCCGCCAATTCAAATACCGTTCTGCCGCCTATAGATGATCAAATGGCGATACACAAATTCCAGCTTTATTGGAACGGGTTTGGTTGTAAACGACCTTCAACATCATATTATACAATTAATAAATAAGTAGTATGTATCTAGGCCGAAGATGTATTTGAGAAACAGTTCAATCGTTGAATTCCTGAGATACGACATATAATGTTCGGTTCCATTACTGCAAGCATGACAAATGAATTGAAAAATGATAGCATGGTAATTTTATGACACTAGCATTCGTCTACGTATTGCTTACAGTAAAGGTAACAGTTTCAGTTTGCGAATGTTGATCACATGATATCACTATGGTAACGCCAATAAAACCAAGCGTAGGCGAGCACTAGTTAGACTTCCGATGAGACGAACATAACTTCTGCATTTCCTTCGATAAGGTCCCCATTCTTAACTCTCGTCATGTCAGTTTGGTCAGCCACAGTCTCTTGAAGGGCTCTCTTTGAAATGGTAAGGCATGACACAATCACTATTTGTAACCGAACGTTGTTCCCTTGAAGAAGGAACTACTTTGAGTCCACGGCGGAAGTGAAGGAGTTCCGAGAGATGACGTCACCAGTGAGATCACTTGGAATGACTGCTGCAGTATTCCATCACGTTCTGAACCGCCTCTTCTGGCAGTTTCTTGGAATCATTTAGAATGGAAGATTTCAAACATATTTGTCGCAGAGCCGAGAGAACACCTGGAAGAACATACAGAGCATATGATAACATTATTAGACATTTCCACCCAAACTACCTTGCCTACGGATCACATTACAGGGACCAATCTAACAACGCTGAGCGGATACAAGGCCTTCAGCCCACTCCCATTTCGACAAACAATTATTTTCAGCAAAATGCCAAAATGACCACCTCAACATGTAGTTCAACAACGTTAAACGTCTTCGTAGACCCCTCGATGTAGCCAAGGGATTACGAAGACGTTTAACGTTGTTGAACTAGTCAAAATGCTGTTGTAAGCTAGAAGCTTGCAAGAAAATAATGCTTGTTGGCGCCCTACTTACATTTCCGGGTCCGCTCTTGCGATTACACATTCTCACCACGTTTTCTGAGCAGTAGGCTACATCGATTACAAATATGTGACGCGCTTTCTTAGAATGACAAGTCTATTTAGGATTCTTCATGAGTGTAATTATATAACATCACTCATGGTGCATTGCCCAAGGCATAATCATATTTTCGAGGCAAATCAGTTGTAATCTATCACGTAAAACTGTCACACGTTTGCAACTTTCTAATTATTTGGAAAGGAAGGACGTACAGTATATCTGATGTAAACTCTTTGATACACCCTTACCACTAGACGTTTGTCAAGACCCCGAGTCAACATAAAGAAAACTGACGATTTTACTCTACCATAGCCGTCTCTGCCTGGTCCTTCCTCGGCACAGCTAGGAATGGCAATATAGTCCCAGAAATAATAATTTGCCTCCGATTGAAATTTGAGAAACTATAGGGTAATGACAAAAGTTTACCTCACCACCAGTAAAAGTACAGTGCCTGAATACATAGAGTAGACGACATGTTGGAAGTCGAGTACTTACAAGGTCGCAAGTTCACTAAAGACAGGTGCTCCTGTGCCCATTCTCGAACGCTCTGGAGAAAGGAGGAGTGAGAGGACGTAGTAACCATACGGTTATAGGATTCGAACAGTGGTCTCACGACGAAGCTGAACTGTTCGTCGTTAAGGAATTGATAGCACCTGTATTAACATGACGAAGAGACCATCTACGTATATCTACTAGTTTACTAGTATTAGAAAAATCTATCCATCTCACAGCAAGAGAATCATGTCAAAACTTTAATACTGTTTCAATTATTTTCACTCCTTCAAACACTATTACCTTTTGTTGTATACCTGGATCACTACTATACCTTACGTACATTAACACGACTCTATTGGTCTCTTCAAACACACCTGATTTGACTTTAGTTCAACAACATTAAACATGAAATGCTAGATAGCAAATTGTATCTGAAACCAATAACCGAGACATTTGTGGTAAAAAATAACAACTGATAAATGATTCTTTCCGTTGGTGACTGCAAGTACATGCTAAAAGGTAAACTGGTATTCCCAGTCAAGACATATATAATTTCATATAGTTGTGTCAGTTATCTCCCCCTTGTATGCCCATTCTCAAGGATACTAGCCAAAACTTCCAGTTCTCTTCTGTCTTTGCTCTGAGGTATTTGGTGTACATAGTTTCCACGTGACAAGCTGGTTTATCTACTGTGGTGATGCCATTCGTGGGTAGCTGGGCCTGGAAACACCTGCAATAGCCGAATATTATAAACTATACACACAAACACTGAATGTAGAACAGAAAATGTGAGCATGGAACTACAGCAGTCATGTTGCCAGTTGTTCAAGTCATGATATTCCTATTGGCGGGATCTGTTGAAAATATACCTGCAAGTATCCAAGACATTAACACATAAAGGAAGGTTACTTGTGATATCTCTAATTAATTGCGACAAAGTAAAAACTGTTTTGTAAATATTCCACAGGCTTTTGTTGGAGAATCTGACTGTAAATATTTGTTGATGTGGTGTCATCCCAAACACTGTCCAAAAATAACTTAGGGTCATATTTACGGTCACACTCTCGAAATACATAAGCGGGTGTCCCATTAAAGTTTGTCAGAAATTAATTAAAATATTAAAGTATATTTGTACCGTGCTATGTTAGACTTCCATCTAATTACTAATACATTTTGTACTAACGAGGGTTTGGATTGCATGATGATTTACAATTTACTATTACGAAAATGGACTTAACATATAAAATGTACTTACTCAATTTCTAAGTGCAATTCAGCTATCTGTTTCTTTAGTGCTGCTATTTCATCCTTCTGTGTCACTAAATCTGATTTTACACCTCGGATATGCTTTGAAGCTGAAATAATAATAATATTAATAATAATAATGTTTCAAAGTTTCAAATTGGCGGACTTCCGGTTTGCAACTGACTGGATTAACTAGTTTTGTTCAAGCTGCTATGCCACTGAAAGTCACTTTTAACCCAGTAACTGCAGTCTTTTTGGGCCAAACGGCTAGCCGCAGTGAATCAAATGGTCGCTCCCATTACAAACTATTCAAATAAGTGACAAGTATAAAAGTGTACTAACTTTTAGTTAACATTGCACATTTGCTCCCTTTCGATGAACTGGAGTCTTCTGTTAAGGAGGGAACAAGCTCTTTCATCGTATCGAAGCCTTTCTGAAACAACAATCAGAACATTTTATGTAACCTTGATGTTCAATTTTTACACTTTCATACTTCCGTTTGGTAGCATATAACAGGATTTTAAATGAATAGAAACGCACGTGCTCATGGCCGACTGGGTAAACGCTAGTAGAGAGCGTGAGAACAAAATTATATGTATTAACAGCGTTTGATATACCTGCCCGCGCGCCCGCCCGCCAGTGACGTGCTAAAACTGCCTCGAGTTATGGAACTTCGGCCATTTGCCCGGTGGACAGGTGAAAATGTGACCATAATATACCGGAAACCTACAAATATGTATTGCTGGAGATAGATAACTTTTGGGCACTGGGTTACTTCTTTTTAAGTTCTGGTGACATAATCATCTGTATGGGTGTCTTTTTTTTAAAGTGCCCTTAAGCTTTTCTGTTTCTCCATTTACATCGAAGCTCATTCATAATAAGCTTAAGTCTACTATATATACCTGTATTTTGTTTCTTCTCCTGTATTCGGCGCTAATATGGGAGGGGCGTTTGTGCCGGGGGAGGGACTGAACAGAGTGTGCTGCGCCTCTTCCCTCATCTGTCCTCGATGAAATGTCGCATGCTCTGACCACTGGTACAGGAGTAATTGTTGCTGATGAGGATGAGATGGGAACCGGTTGACTACACGGTGTGAACAAGCCTTGTTTGCTGTCCGAGTTTTGTGTTCGTGCCTGAAAGTTTGAAAATATTAAACATGATTAATTTCTTCTCAAACCTAAATTTACTATTTGGAATATTTGACACTGGATACCCAAGTGGCGTTTGAAACGTGGGGCCGTAGGGGCACGTGCCCGAACAAAATCAAAGGCGTGGAGACATATGCCCCCACCCGAATTTAGACCATTTTAAAGACATATAACAAAGTTTTGAACGTTTTAAGTGATTACAGCCATTGCACATTTGAAATCGTTAGTACTATAAATTATCATGTGAAAACCAAACGCAAATTAAAATATTACATTAACCCAACAGCATCGTGATCTGGACCTCAGGGCGTTTTTTCTTGAAACTTTGCAATTTCTATTAAAAATATGTCAATAGTTTAATTGATCAACCGTACAGATCCCATTATAGTGACATGGGGCCGATAGGGGTCACAGGGTCACGCGCTCCAACAAGATCAAATACGTTCCCATTCCACCGTAGCCACTAATGTTGTGCTCACACTGACCAATTTAATGCCATGACCATTGAATCACCGTATTGGTCAAGTGCATGGGTAGATCCAGAATTTTGAAAAAGCGGGGTTGCATGATGTGATTTGGGGGGGGGGGGGGAGGGGGGGGGAGGGGGTGCAGTTTCCCAGTTAATGTAGTTTTACATAAAATGGCTGAAAAGTAAGAGTGCACATCCCCTGCACCAACTATTGGATCCGCCTATGAAATGTCTATTGCATTACATCCATGCTAAAGGTATGCGCTGACATGCAGTGCCCTCTTACAAGGCTGTTAGTATGCCATCTTCTTCTTAAATATTCTCGTGAAGAAACGTTGTACAGAACGTAGAGTCTAACACCTATAATATTTGCAATCCAAGTTCTGGAATTCAAGTATGAAAAGATTAGTTGCATGCAACAAAACATTGCAAGATGTGAATGCACCTTTAATCACGTATTTGAAGTATTATTAGGTTAGATCTACTCGGTCATCAAGGTTATTCACATCATCATTTCAATAATAAATGTTATAGGACTCTATCATTTCTTGTTCTCTATTCCTTTAATGCATTTACAAAATACCCGTTTAAGATATTCAACCAGACCAACGGCAATTTATTTGAAATTTAATTCAACAAATTCAATTCATCATTTGTGTGATACAGATAAAAGGGAAACAACTCTGCCCATAGCAAATTAATATCCGTACCGATGGGGGGAAATCCTTTAAATATGAAAAACAATTTTTAAGTGCCTGATTTTAAGACTAATATAAGTGCATCTGTCCTTGGCTGACATAAATCATGTTTGAATGTATTTGTACAATAAGCATAAACAAGTCAAAAGTTTAAGTTTTATATACGTCTGTGTTTCACTTTGAACAGAGCATTGTGGAGCAATTTAGAGTGACACATGCGCATACTTGGACCCTTGAACTTTCATGACTTCCCGTGGATCACTATCTTTGAACACCCCTGACTGGTGTTATTGGCTGGATGAGACAAATGTAACAGAAAAAAAGCGATTTCGAAATGATTAAACAGATATGGTTCTGACAGACGTCTGTACACTCCTTATTGAAAAGATGAATTATCATGGTTCTTGCTCACCGTGTTCATTCTGCTAACATTCTACTCTGAATGAACATTTAAAATGTGTACACGTTCAAAATATGTTTATCACCATTTAAAACACTAATGCTCGTTTTTTTCGTTATCTTTGTATCACACTGTAAGTATATGGGTGCAGCTGTTTCCATTACTACATAGTCACATGACTTTTCTAAACTTAGATTGCTAAACATTGTCAATACACAGGTCGCACCTGTCACGTCTTCAGTCATAGTGGCCCGTACGTCCGGGTTCTGATTGTCTACGAGTTACATAAAACTGTTTTGAACGCATCAAGTTCTTGAATACACATTAGTCTATCAGGGGCGTAACTAGGAAATTTTCAAATGTAAGCACTACGGAGGCTGAAAAATGTCGTTAAATTGATGAAGTTCGAATTCGTTATTGTTTTCAGTTGTATGACAGTAATAATAGGCCTACATAACATATAGCTTCACAAAGAACATATACACGTTTTATTTATTTATTTTAAATCATTTTTAAAAAAGTTGGGGTTTTTTTTTAAATTACCAAAATGTAAGCACTTGCTTTTTTTTTGCTACACGGTAGTTACACCACTGTCTATGGAATATTCAATTTGATTTTACTTTTACTTTACGTCAAGAGACTGCTTAATTGTACTTCCAATTCCATAGCATATAGCCTATAGATTTGTGAATGTGAATGGAGGAAATGGTTTCGCCACGCCCTTTACCCAGTGATTGACAATAATTCTGAATTGGAAACAGATGAAATTCAAATTATTTTCAAAATGAGAAGGCCCATAATAAAATACTGCATCTTGTTGTAAGTTATTGAGCAACTTTGTTCCTTTCTATCTTATGGACAACTGTAGATTTTTTCATCTTTGAAATTGCACTATAGAAAGAGATATTGAACAATTTATTTCAAATCTGGCCAGAGCTCTGATCAGCAAGAGCACCAGATACACATGAGAGAGAGAGAGTTTAATGTTTAACGTGCACACTTCAGATATAATGATTTGGCGCACGGGGATACACATATGCAAGGCGGGCTTTATATAAGCCCTTTATATGGGTTTGCCCCGGCCGTTAACTCAAGCGAGACCGACTCTGAGCGCTAAAACATAATCCCGTGGCACAGGCATGAGTCAGGACGAGTGGTGAAAAATATTATACATGTACACTAAAACATGACAATCAACTCTTTAAACACTTCAAATTCCGTGAGTGGATTTCAAGAATAAAACATGCAAAAAAAAAGAATATTTACAAACTCGTGTTATTGACTACATTCTAAAATATCATTCAAAATTCAGCTAACTGTAAAATGTGTATCAGTGGTCTAGCTATCGATACGAACTCTACCTGTAAGCTGTCGATGAAATCATCACCGAATGAAAGTTCATTGTCATCTATTTGAAGAAATTTGAAAATGTCAAAATCGTCGCCCGTCATTTCTGTTATCCTGGTATCCCTCCATGCGACATAATATACATGATATGTGCGTACCTCGAACGAATCGTGGCAGCCACAGTGCATCAGTCGTGTTTCTAACAACATTCACTCGTGTGATCCGCCTTGCTCTTCATGCGCGCTGCAGAGCCTAAAGGATCGATTCCCCCCTCCCCCCATAGGGGGTCAGCCTCTGCGAAGGTTATAATTAATGACTAGTTATTTATGTATATATGAGCATGTATCCACATTCAACGCGGAAACAAAACTGAAAGATTGACAATTCCATGTTAAAGCCAACTAAATGTTAATCACTCTGAAATTGATGAAACATTAAAAAAAATGTCTGTCAGTATACTATAAATAGCTTGCCGGATATTACAGTTTACTTCATAGTGAATATTCGCTGAATGTTAAAATCAAAAGCATTAGTAACTACTTAGACGAATGAATTGTCAACCAAATTAATGTCTTCATGGTATGTCTTGTCTCAGACAACAAGGTTCTTTTTTTTGGTAAGCGTGTACATGTATTAGGTACATTGCTGAAATAAAACTAAAAACGAAATTAAACTGTAACTATTTTCCAAAAGAATGTGTTTCTATATTTCACAGTTTGACTTCCACATGCGACACCAGTGTACATTCTTTGAGTCTGGACTAACCTTCAAATAACATTTTAACTAAGAAAGACTTTTTGCTCTTAAAATAGTGAACAAACGAAAATACTAATTATAAGCTTCACTAAGTTTAATAGTATTAAATAATTGAAAATAGAGCCGATAAAACTAATATCAAGAAACTATAATACAAAGTTCTACAGAACGAGTACGTCATCATGATCGGCAGCTTCAGTTCAACCACCAGATGACGTAACAAAGACGCGCGTACGCACGCACGCACATAACATAGAAATGAAGGGACAATTACTATGAATTTAACGAACTATAGTCTATATAGCGTTAATCACTAAAACATTAGAAAATCTCATGACCATTCATCTCTTTATTTAAAACTACTCTCACATTCATAAAGCTTATTTTAGAATGGCTTACCCTGAAAGAAACAAAACATGCGTTTCATTCAGCTGTCAATGTGAAGACTTTTTACTTGTTCTGATAAATGGTGTCCTAATTAATGATTAGAATAAAGCATACTGAATACCTAACACCGTCTCATTTCAAATGTATAGTATACTGATTATGTGTGTTACACCACGGACCTTATAATTAAGGTCCGTTGTTACACAAACAGAGAATTAATAATATCAAATTATTTTTAACGAAAAGTCATTGCAATAATTATTTTAGCTATGGTGTATGCGTTTACCTGTAAAGATATTATCTAAATATATATATTAATTTTGAAGGCTGTTTCGTCAGTTGTAGCAAAGTTGTGACATCTCCGACCCGATAGATAACAGAAATTGACGAATGTATTCGGTCATGTTTGGTCACATGATCAGTAAATCACGTGACTACGTTCAGTCACCGAGTCAAAACAAAATTAGAATTATGTGTCTTACCTCTAT
Source organism: Diodora aspera (assembly GCA_031471655.1). Taxonomy (NCBI): domain Eukaryota; kingdom Metazoa; phylum Mollusca; class Gastropoda; order Lepetellida; family Fissurellidae; genus Diodora; species Diodora aspera. The sequence continues at coordinate 1,351 of JAUELE010216808.1, read as the reverse complement.
ACTGCATTGTTCTTTAACGCATTCACGGCCACGACGCCTAAAACATAGTCTTCTATTCCTGATTAGGTGTGATCGTTTTGTTATAGAACAAACAATTTGTTTTGGTACTTTCTCTGCTTCCACACTGTTTGGCCCTGATCGAGGAAACCCTCGAATGGCCTCAGATCGACAGACTTTAAACAACGGGGTAGGTACAACTCGAGAAACATTCGTCAAAGGACGCATGAATGTAAATTTCGTTGATGTTACGACCAGAACGACATCGAATTCTGCCTTGAACGCCGCCATGACTTTGTTGTAGTACTAGCTATAAAGCGTACACTTATAAGAGTTGTCTCTGCACCGCTGCCCTGCTTAAATACTGGCCAAGCAATGGTATGGTATAAATAGCGCACATGTGATGCGTGGAGTTTCACTCGTGCGAAGACTCCGAATCACCCATGATAGCGTGCGTCGTCGGTCATGGTGTCATCCACGTCATGCGTGCCGTTTAATAAAAGATTCACACGTGAAATATGTATTGTTGGTTGTGTCGTTTACAAATAAACTGTGTTTCTTTAGTATGTTTCGGAGTGAATACACAGTGGGCTATTATACTAGACAATTCATCAACACCAACCAGGAATATCTCCAGCAAACGCAAGAACCAGCAAAATTAAATAAACAAATAAATAAACAAAGAAATAAGTGTGTGTGTGTGTGTGTGTGTGTGTCTGTCTGTATATATATGTATGTATGTGTATGTATGTATGTACGTACGTACGTACGTATGTATGTATTTATGTATGTATGTATGTATGTATGTAAGTATGTATGTATGTGTGTGTCTGTCTGTCTGTCTGTCTGTCTGTATGTATGTATGTATGTAACTATGTATGTACTATCTATGTACACAGGGGCGGATCTAGTCTGTCTCCCAGACCCTAAAGTATACAAAGAAAATAGAGCCTGCCCAAGTGTAGATATTTAGCAAGTCTAGGAATTCTCAGCACTAGCCAGAAATTAGGAATATCTCTGGGCTTCTTTTCTGATTTTCTGATTTGGGTTTTCTTTTGGTATTATGAACGTAATTGTGTAGATTAAGCTTATTTCTAGGACTATATGTATGTGTAGGGCGGATCCAGGATTTGTATAGAGGGGGAGCACAACATAGGTCATGAAAGATATTATGTTCTAGAGAGGTCTGGGGGCTTGTTCCCCAGGAAATTGTAAAACATGAACATGCAAAATGGTGAAAAGTCAGCCCATTTTCTGATTTGGGTTTTCTTTTGGTATTATGATCGTAATTGTGTAGATTAAGCTTATTTCTAGGACTATATGTATGTGTAGGGCGGATCCAGGATTTGTATAG
>JAUELE010216697.1:0-13173 GCA_031471655.1 Diodora aspera | reverse complement strand
CCCCCCCCCCCCCCCATAGTTGCCAGCCATTTCAGGCAAAAACACTCAGAATTCGAACAACAATGCCAAGGATTCAGGCAACACCTGTTGGGGGTTGGCTTTTTGGTTTTACTGGGGGGTAAATTTTCCAAGAAGGTCACTACCCCACCCAATTCTTAGGGTGCCCATACCGCCTATGCCAGTATTTGACTAGTAAGAGAGTAAATAGGACAACAGGTATGCAAGAAAATAGAGAAATATAACTGCAGTTCACATTAGTCTCACATTTAGGGTTTGTATAAATGCCAGACATGAAGACGAGGTCCCCTGGCTTCATCTGGCTCTCTTTCAAATCAACTCGAAGTGTGTCGTACATGTAGGCTTGATTCCACGGGCCAATACGGAAACCTAAATCCTTCTCTAGATCTCTGGCACACTTGCGCACAAGGCCGCAGCAGTCAAGGAACAGTGGGGAGTTGTATTCCTCCGCTGAAAAACAAGGGGAAATAACTCTCACTACTTATTTATAACATTATGTCAGCTTATATTGTCAGGGGGTTGAATCCTTTTCTTTCCAATTGTAGCTACTCGTCTCTTTCCATGACCTATCAGAGGACTTGTATGCCCCTCGAGACCCGACATGCGGAAAATTTACACATGGCGACCGAATGACAATCAGAAATGGTAAGGTTCGATTTCGTATAGGCTTTTACGGAATAATCTGAATGATATTGAGCGAACTCGTAAGGCATGTTTGGAAGTGATACGACCAAATAGTTCCATAAGAATAAAAATATGTATTTTTTTCGGCTGGTATATTTATAACACAAAAGCACTGATGTGTTACATCTGCAACTGTTGAATTTTTTGGACATAAATAATATAAGTTTCGTTGAGTATTATATCAGTGAAATATGAAGGTGCGTATTAACAACAGTTCAGAGTTATCTTTGCTTGAAAGTAGTACGCAAACTATTTTTCCTTTCTTGAATGCGCGGTGCGCTAGACTGGTACCGGTCTTATGAAAATGGTGACGATATGCATACGAGTCCTCTGAACGGTTACGGAAAGATACGAGTAGCTACGAATGCTCGTGTTTACTGTCGCTCTTGACAGCGACCAGAAATTAGCACAATATTCATTATTCAATATTAAATCCTGAATAGTGAATATAGTTCATTATACATTATTCAAAACCGAGTTCAGGCGAATGTTGAAAATGAAATGATTTCATATTTAACATTCACCCGTACCCCAGCGTGTCAGGGCGGCATACATTCTCCATGATGATCACAGGCAAGGGAAATACATGGAATGATAGCAAAAACAGGAAGGAATGGGCATTCTTATTGTTTTAAAATGCCCAATATAAATGAATGAATTATAAGACTATAGAATGAATGACGAAATTAAAGAATGAACGATTGAGGGTAGGGCGGCATTTGAAAAAAGAAGTACTGACGAGTTTTAGTGAGCATGGGGGTGATAGACAAACAGACGGAAATGCCCACAGCGCTACAAAGCGGAAGTAGTAGCAGAGAGAGAGAGAGATTTGCACACTGAGAGAGAGAGAGAGAGAGACAGACAGAGAGAGACAGAGACAGAGAGACAGAGAGAGAGAGAGAGAGAGAGAGAGAGAGAGAGAGAGAGAGAGAGGTGCTAACTTCTGGTCGCTGCTCTGGACAATATTTCAGCCATAGCTGGAGGGTCATAGATAAGATCATGCACAATAATGTATTTAGAAATAACTTATGGCTGCACAATGTGTTTTAGTTTTCTTTCACAGATGAAATGTTCAAACAATTAAAATGTTAAATTCACTATTAATGCCACTGTAATGGTTTACGTGCTGTTCTATGACTGAGTTAGTGTATCTGAAGGTACGCAAGTCTAGTCGAAGTAAATGTTTTGAACGAAATACCAGCATTTATTGTTTGTGTTTATTAAGACAAAATTACCTGATGGGATAAATAACGTGCCCCTTATTCTGCCCTCGCGGACAAAAACTCTTTGTACATCTTTGTGTTTAAACCATCTTTCGCAGATTGTGGTTGCCATGACAACAGACGGCGGGTGCGCTAAATCTTCAAAGTCAATGTGATTGTTGATCAAATTCAGATGGAAGATCATCGGTTTTGTGACGTCATGTTTTATCATCCGGGCGTTTTTGGTGATGGGCTTCATGCTCCAGAACAAACCCATTGACTCGATCCCTATAGAAGACATGAAACAGGTGGAAATGATGTAAACCTTCAATGCGGCAGGGTCACCACTGGCTTGACTTAAAAGTAATTCAAATTCAAGAAGAAGACTTGAAACACAGACTTAACCCAGATGTTCACTCGTTACCAAGGACGAATTTAAATGCCTGTTAAGCTGTCGGTCTCTCCCCTCCTTAACTCTTGCGAGCATGAGGAAAATAGGCTAGAACAATTTTGTTTAACTGTTGACCCAGAATGTTGTAATTCGTATGCTTTCATTGGTACGTATGGTGCTGAAACAACACTTTCTTGAAAACTATCTCTGTAAGGACCAACATTAATGTTTGTACTTTAGTTGTCTCTTAAACTTTTGGCATATATTTGGCGTTATATTTACAATTACAAAAACCTGTACTTCAGATCCTCGTTAGACTCTGCGTATGCATCCCCTTTTTCTGACCTTTGTATGTTCCCCCTTGGGAGGGGTTTCGTGTTGTGTCCAAAGATCCACACTGGTCAGTAACAAAGTGACCACAAGAAGAGAACACATTCTGATTTTCCTCAACACTGGCCTGGATGGTCACCTTCTGAAGGGAACAAAGACCGTGGACTTCTACCCTAAGTTTTTCGTCCATAAGAGATTTGTTTGGATGGACAACTATCTGTGCCGTTGTGGAGCCCGTAGCACGTCTAACTGAAGTCATTGACGTTAATGTAACCCGTCTCCGTACTAGAGTCTGAATGAGACCTGTTAAAAAAATGTTAAGCATTGTCAGGTTTTCACGTCTACAGGAGGCAACTGCAAGGGGTAATATAATTGTTTGAGAATCTTTTTCTGTATTCTTGGTAGACGTGCTAAGACATTATTATATTTTGGATATAATATTATGCACACGGTTCCGTTATATTAAGCAGTTTTAAGCAGCTGTATACATACGCAGTAGAGTCATGATAGTATTGGTGCCGTCACTTCACGTGCCCTTCCTTCCTGGCGCTTCCTCGGAGTCACCGTGTTTGGCAGAGTGACGTTAGGAATGACGGTCTCTTTCAGGTTTCAGTAGAATTAGGTTTATTGATTTATTCCTCACATTTCAAGTGGTATCAGCTGTTGTCATAATCAATTTAACTGGAAAAACAATAACTGAATTATTGCGACAATATATATATTAGATCATGTAATATATTTTCAGTACTCTTTTTGTGGGTTATGATGAATAGTGTTGTTTTTACCACTGTCAGTCAGTGGTTTCCTTTCTAGTACCAGTTTATGAGTTTCCTACAGTTTTGGTTCACGTTTTTCACTGTCACTTTAATTCTCCCTTTCCCTTATGGCTTCTGGGAGTATCTAAGTGCCACACAATATCTCCAGGGTGACATATATATTTTCTATGTTGGATCAGTTGCTGTCAGTGTATTGTCAAACACGTCTATCCATGACATCCCGGAGATGTTCTTCGTTGGTTCAGTGTTGTCAGTGTATTCTTAAACACGTCTATCCACGACATCCCAGAGATGTTTTATGTTGAATCAGTGTTGTCAGTGTATTGTTTAACACGTCTATCCATGACATCCAGGAGATGGTGTATGTTGGATCAGTGTTGTTTAGTTTATAAATACTTAATTTTAGTTTATAAATACTCATCTTTACATGAAACACACACAGGCTGGTTATGTCTGTTCATCATACTACGTTCCTCTTGTGAACATGTCCGAGGCAAGCATGATGACGTCCGAGGCAAACATGATGACGTCCGAGGCAAGCATGATGACGTCCGAGCCAAACATGATGACGTCCGAGGCAAGCATGATGACGTGCGAGGCAAGCATGATGACGTGCGAGGCAAGCATGATGACGAGGAGTCCTGAAATTTAGATTGGTTTGAGGACAACACAATTCAGATCATGGATGTTTTTTCTGTATAAGTGATCCTGATATATAAAGTGCAAAACTGTTTCGAAACAAGTAGAGGATATCCTATTTCCTGTTTATATATATTTGTCGAAAACCCAATTATACAGTCATACTGTACATGAATAATAAACAGAGTTAGCCTGTTTCTTAGTGAAATCACAAAAACACATAAATCATGATGCAAAAATTTTTCACGAGATCCACATTAATCTGGTTAAGTGCCTTTCGAAATATATTTTCAAACTTATCTGGCAGTTTCCATGCATTTGACCTATTGTTTTCAGAAAGAATCAATAACTATATATCTTTTGGAACTGAACTTCTTTTGACATGCAATGTCTGTCATGTAATGCACATTTACGTACCACTGGAATGAACAACACAACCTATGGAATCAATCAATCGTTCGATTAACAAATCAATCCGCAATCGATTGATCAATCATCAATCAATAAATCAAACACCGATCGATCAATCAAATAAGATTTATCGATCAATCAATAATGAATCGATCAATAATCAATAAATCAAGTGATGAAAACTCATCACATTGATCGATTGACCAATCATTCATTTAAGATTAATTGATCGATCGACAATTCATTAATCAGTAAATGGACCCGTCAGTAATATTTATTTGCCAATTAGTCAATTATCGATTGAATAGTAATCAATAATCGATTGAGCAATACACCAATGCATTGACTGATCGACTGATCACGCACTGGAGATACCTTGATATCGATTGATCAGTTATTCAATCACTAATAGTACGATCACTAAAAATCAACAATCAATCGATCGATGAATTTATTTATTTGATCGATTGATTGACGATTTGTGATCGGAAAATCGACCAATCAATTATATCCATCAGTTAGCAATCAACTGATCAATTAACAGTGAATCGATTGATCAAAAATCAATTCATTGATTCAGCCACCAATCCTTCATTGGATATCCATTTATCGATCAATCAATTATCAATCTATCAGATAATAAATCAGTAATCGATTGATGAAGAAAAAGTAAACAATTTCTCGAAAAATAATAGATCCATTGATTGGTTGATTGACTGATCATTGACTGATCTGTCAATTATGATCCAGCAAGCGACAATCAATCGTTACGAGGTATGTACGTGTAAAGTATGATGACATAAGTATAAAAGATGAAGAGATGAAGACATTCAATGCGTTTATAAAAAACTTGTTAAAACTAATTTGCAAACTTCGCTTGTTGCAGTGATTTCGCTGCAGTGTTATATCGAAACAAACTCTATCATTTATTACAAACCACGTCATTATGTTGTATTACCAATCATGCCGGTATTGGAAAACACGTACAATTTTTTTATTACAAATCACGTCGGCTTTACAAACACGTCAACTATTACAAAACACACCTCAACAAACAACTGAATTCTTAGGTATATACGTTTTAGCGGTGATAGCATGCAGTCACATCAAAACGTTCTGGTTACTTCTGAAATTTCTGAGTAAGGCATAGAGCCGTTTGAATGCCCCTCGTAACACTCACAAGAAAAGTGGAACCATGCCTTGATACTTGATACAGTTTTGGTTAAAACTGACGGAGAACCTTTCATTTCGTCCTTCGGATCCGTCATAGTGGTGCACTGTAGGGACACTGTGTCATACTGAATGGCATAACATCCTTTCAAGCACTGACACTCCCTCTCACACATCTTGATGCCCATCGGTTTCTTCGTAGTTGTTCCCTCAGTGACCAGCACATGGAAGAGGAAAATGAAACCCCACCCTAACACCCCCACCATGATACCAGTATCACTTGAAGATCAGTTCAACAAGAGATGCAAAGTCAGATCTGAAAGGACACACAAGGCCCGCAGTCTTATACAGTGTAAGAAACATTTGTAAACGTACGTGAACGTTTGTGATTGGCGAACATAAATTACAGTCTATTTATTTCAGGTGAGAGCATACATTAAAATGTCTTCAATATGATTATTTAAACATGGAATACTGTGTTCCCATTATACCTTGCATCGATTTCCTTGTAATATGTTTCTGAAAGTTTTCTAATTTTCTACTTTGTTTTAATACAACTTTCGTTTCTCTTGGTTTAAGTTCATTCATTTCATCATTCAGTTATCTATGTACTGATGTATTTACGCATTAATTTGTGGTATCAATTTCAAAGTCGGTTTTACTTTACTTTGATTGGTTTCATTTGTACAAGGTGAAGAATTTCATTGTTGTCTTTTGCAGAAAATGACACCAATATCTGATGAGTCAGATTAAATGTCGTCTTCCTTACCCAAACAGGTTAAATCTTCTTCAAATTATGCGGGTTAGTCTATAGCGTACGCAGGTCAAACGTTTCAGAAGTTAAAGGAGAATATCAGAAAAATATTAAACTTGGCGTACATAAAAAAAACTAACACTATTTACGCATCACGCAAACTTTCGTGACATTTGGAGTGTTAATTACGTGGTAAATCGATAAACAAAATGCCTCATCGTGCAATCCGGCCAGTATTCATATTCCCGTGACCTTGTGACCTCTTATGCGCGTGACGTCACAAGCACCCTGATCCTATTAGCCATATTTATTTTGCTCATTGTTTGTATGGTAGCTTTGTTTTCGAACAGACTGATTTTGCTCAAAGAAAAGTGTGGATTCACCGGTGTCAGCGAGGGGAGAGAAACACTGAAAACCGGGTTCAAGAGTTCTATTTTACACATCATTTTGAACCCGGTGTTTATGAAAGGCATCCATTTAAACTGGAAGCCCTTGGAATCAAAATCCTTTAAAAAATATTTTGAAATTATTTATTTATTACTTTCAGTCAAAAATACCACCGATCTATACACGACTAAGCCTTTCGTTTGTTCAGGAGTGATTGTAGCAATGTGAACATATCTTACATGTTAATAGTAACAATACTTGTATTAAATTTGTGTTGTAAAACTCCACTTTACCGACCATGGTCGGTTCAAGGTAACGATGTTTCAGTTGCGATACAGTCTCGTATTTGAAACATATATGAATAGTCAGTCGATATATATCTCTCAGGATTAACACTAAAATGTTGTCTTCATGGGATATAATTACATGTATGTTGACATCATACTCAGCACACATTTCTAGAAGATGTGATTTGAATCAATGCTTGGAAACGATTTATGTGACTGACAAAACCTGACTTCGAAGTCTCTGCATAAATAGTCAGTGACAGGTTGTGACAACGCCACACGTATACCTGTTTCAAAGAGAAAAGACAGGGACTAAAAGAATTGTTTTGTTTCAACTTACATGAGATTAAAGTCAAATGCTTTCCTTCAATATTCCAAAACGAAAAGGTCACTGCAAATGAAGGGAATGATGCTGTAATTCGTTGTGGTCATCGAAGAAAAGGAATGGACAGAACATGAGGAAGTAAGCGCAGCTAGATCTACATATTTCATCTTGTTTTAACTGAATCCTGTATTCTCTTCGAGCACGAAATGCGCAAGTTCGAATAAAGGAAAATAAGTCCACTGTTTTGAACCACTGGAGAAAAAAGGTTAACGTTGACCCACTGAATACGTGTAGTTGTTTCAATTAAGTGGTCACCATCTTTGGTGGTGTGCAAACACTCGCACAACCTGTATCATTGGCAGTCATGATAACAGGGTCACAAGACATGCAGTTTGGAGACAAATACGATAGATCATATCAAGTAAATAGAGACACGGTCTGATTCTAACTGGTTTATGAATTACTTTATTGCTTTCCTTTGCGACAAGACAGAGGAAGTGGGATCTTTGATTTGTGTCAGTCGGTGACTTGACATAGATGTATGCTGTTTCCATGAGACTTTGTTTGCTTTGTACTTTAATTATGTCAACGTGGCCAGGCAAGTCACAATAATCTTTGTGTGAACAGTAACACAGAGTATGAATAAATGCTGCTGCAACAGCTTTAGTGTCTCCATCTGCTATTGTCTGTGATTTTCGTCAGCTGCTAGTTAATTGATCAGGCCAGGGAAGCTAGGTGAACTTTTACGTCACAGCCTTGTTTAATAACTTTTTTGCGGAAGTAGATTGTTCCGGTTAATTGACAGCTGGAAAATTTAGCGTTTTTTGCGACAGTGGATATCTTGCTTAATATTCATAAGAATTTTGTGAAATTTTTCTACATTCGTTATTTCAGCTCGAAAAATTCCATTCAAAATCAACTTGTTTTTGCGTTTGGTGTACCCTTTAAACACAGTACAACAGTGTTTGGTTCAGGGTTGCCACAAAGAAGTGAGCTTAAAATTCCCTGACTTTTCCCTGACCAAGTTGATTTTTCACTGATACCAATCTCACAACAAAACTTAATAAATTAACGGCCTCCAACCTCCCCAACAGCCGTCCTATTCTCCCACTTTACTGAACATGAAATAAAAACAACTATATAAAGTTGAATCTATACATGGATGACTGTTTTCCACTGACAGACAATCTCTCAATACTTATTTTAAATCTTAAAAGTAACATAGAACACCTAGACACTCTTTAAGAGTACGCCTGCAAACTGATTACTTCTGTCAACGGAACTTTCCACACAGAAAACACCTGGCCTTATGTATGTCTTTCGAATGTCTATAGATCCATTGTGAGAAGTCTGGGTCCTTCAACTACTCAGAATTAAACACCGTACATTTGCTCTTTTTTTGCACAAAAAGGTCAGTGATAAGCAACTATGCAATAAAGTTCAATACAGTTTGGGTCAGACCACGATCATGAACATTATGAAGCAGCTAAAAGCATGAAGGTGTACTGTCACCTCTGAAAAAAAAACGTAACAATTTCCGATGCCAAAAAAATTCTTACTTCACTCAATACTTCACTCCGTCAAGATCTAACAATCCCTCCATATGATTAAGAGTGAATGAATGTGATTTAACGTAGCAGGGGGTATTATTTCAACCATAACGCTACGGTTAGTACAAAGGGCAACAAATGTCCGAGTCGAACGAAAGTGACCCAGGCGCGATTCGAACCCCCGACCTTGCGGTTGTGAGGCAGATGCTCTACCAACTGAGTTCCCTGGGCCTCTCATATGATTAAGAGATCATGTCAGGTTAATTTTATAATCAGCCAATCAGTGCAGATACTTCAAATTTCTTCCTTCTAGTAAGAAAACCATGTATAGTACAGCTGCCAAAGTTCGCTCAAATATTCCCCAAGCATGACCTCTTAAAGTATGGACAGTCTTCTTAAGATTTTGACAGAAAGGAACTGAATCAGAGTAACAATCCAATTTTGAGACTGTAACATTTTGGTATTTTTTGTTTACATTCAGGGTATTTTTTGTTTTGAATTTATTTATTAGCAGTTTTGCCCTTCTGGACAAAAATTATTTGCATTTGGTGCAAATTGGTCATCATTTTATGAGCAATTGATTAGCAATCAATCGAAATTGACTAGCAATCAGTCGAAATTGATAGCAAACTGTGATGCGAACCCGAACAAAATGCCCCGACATTTGAATCTTCAGCTCAAAATATCTGACCAAATTGCAAAAACAGACTACAGAGAAGTAAGGATCATTTTGAGTACATCTACATTGTTGTTATTTGCAGCATTCTACCAAGTTATGTAACTGATATGTGCCAGTGTGTGTCAGAAAAGAACTACATACAGATCACCTCATGCACTAGGCAGCTATTTCTGATAGTAGCAATAATACAAGCATGATCAAAAGATAACACATAACCATTCAATTCACATTGTTTCAAAATATCCAGTTTTCCATGACCAAGTGCAGTTTTCACTGACTTTTTTCCAAAATATCAATTTTCCCTGACCAAATGCCAAATTCCCTGACTTTTCCCTGACCTTGGAAAAATATTTTTTTCCCTGACCTGTGGCAACCCTGATATTGCTAATAATTACTTGAGATGTTGTGGTCTCATCTCGCCTGAATGTGAAAGGAGTGTCTTCCGAATCCTCAAGTATGAGTTCCATAAAAAACAATTCCATGATGTTAAGTGTACATACAGCACTTTACTTTGGTTTCATCTTGCTTGTAACTCTTGGCAATCTCAGAATTGTCTCTAAAGCATTCGCTATCATAACTGGCACTAGCAAAAAAAGTACTTAGGTTGGACCAACTTCAGTGCCTGTTTTGTCAGAATAAACTTGCCTTTGATTTTTCTCTCCAGTCCGTACAAACTAGGTCTGACTGGACTATCAGCTACTTTTTCAGCATTTCTATGTTTCTTTCCACAGCCATTTTATCACTTAAGTAGGCTATGTTATCTGGCCCATTCACCTTAAACTACGTTTTACAGATTGCTTAAAAAGGTGGTTCTTATCTTCCACAGAGATCCATGGTGAATGCTGCATGGTGACCTGTAGTAAACCCACAAAGGACTCTTCACATCAGTGTTACCAAACCAAAACATACACCTTGTGATTGAGGGTTGAGATGATATTTTATGTTGCAAGGGCAATATTTCAGCCATAACACAACACAATTAGCAAGGTGCACAACACAGGAAAAGATACAGATTGACAGAAAGGAAAGTAAAAGTGAAAGATCCCCGTCACCTTGTATTACAAGCATTGTGCTTGAAGCTGAACTACAAATAAATAACACTATTCGAGTAAAAATATTTAATGAAACAAATTACGAAAAATTCATGGGAACACTTTGAAGAAAATACCAAGATGATACTGACTCTTCCATAAATAGAAGGCATTTGTGAAGTAATTGAAATAGGTGAGTAATAAACAATACAAATTGAATTCACATTCAATATACCAGAATGTTGGATACATCAGTTTCTAAACAGGAGTCAACTAACTTGGTCAAGAGATGAAAATGCTTCAGTTTTAGACCTACACAAGTGAATGTAACTGACATCTATTCTTATTTTCTTCCACTTCCATTTGTACAGTAAGGGTGCATACAACACTGACCAGAAAAAATTCAAACACTTTTCAAGGACAGATGAATGTTTTTTAAGTATTTTCTAATATTTTCACTGACATTTCAAGCACTTAAACATTGCAAAAATAAGGAGTTTTCAAGACAAACCGGTAAATGCAAGCACTTTTCAAGTTGCATGAAGCCCGACAGTTGTAGATTGACACGTTAGATGAATGAAAAACTTTGAAAATTTAATTAACTTGAAAATTTCATATGAAATTGTAATTGATTTAAGTGATATAAATGTTAAAAAGCGCATCAAATGGATAAACTACAATAATTTAAGTAACAACAAACAATACCTCAACAAATATATTAACAACATTGAAAAGTTACTCTGGACCACCTACTCCTCTGGAGCTCCCTAGATGTTCATGCCTTTGACACTCGCATCCTTAGCTGTCCAGCATTAGGTCATCCAGTCTAGAACTTTATGGGAACCCTTTTTAACTGAAGTTTGGGTATGTTTTAACTTATCTCTGGTTCCTTGCTTTTGGATTTTGTTGAAATGTACAGAGGTTTCATAAGAAGTGTGTGAAATATACCCAAGCTTTACATACAGACTGATGCAAATAGTGACAGACCAGACAAGGTTGAATAATCAATGGGTCTAAGAATGACCGAACAACGGAATACAACTGGCCCTGAACACGAGTCATAGGTGGATTCAGGGTAAGGGGAGGGGGGTCCAGCCCTGCCTATCACAGGCATTTTTGCTTTAAGATATAGTCAGAATGCACCAAATTGAAACTATTTTAAAACGTTTTTTTCTGGGGGAGGCTCAAGGTTGTGGTCTCCCCCCCCCCCTTCCACACACAAAACCCTGGATTCACCACTGTGAGTGTATATGAAAGTTATTTCATTTACTCAAAATTTGTTTGTGTAATGTAGCTGGTATTATGTTTGATAGTTTAGCAAAGTATACAACAAAATCACTCATGACAACAATACCCATCTGACAACAGTTATGTGATTTGTAACCCAATATGCTTCTAGCATAGATCTTTGCCTTTTGCAACATGTCCTTATAAGAGACATATTTGGTTTAGTATACATACACAGAGTATAATGTCATCCGCATAAAAGGACTCAACAATAACAGCATCTTAGCTTGCAATAGGCAAGCAATAAATACTTACTTTTATCAATAATAAATTAATTAAATACACAATTTATAGTAAATCACAGAATGCAAACAAATGCATTAGAATCTGTATACCAGTTCATCAAATGGAGCTTCACCTCAGTGTTTTTGTGCTAATGACCACATTATGATCACCCACTGTCAAGTTTGTTAAAGAGTTTTATGATCAAGCCAAAGTATATTTTGACCCTTGCAGAAAAAGTTGACCAGTAATGGTTACAAGGCCAGTGAACCAATAACTGTATCCTTTGCCCCAGCTCAGATGAAAACAGCATGTTTAAGGTAAAACTTCCAAAACTTTGAACGTCTAAAATGAAAAAATTGTCAATTGTTACATTCAGCAGTTTCCAAAATTTTGAATTATATACTTAATCAAAGATCGAAAAATTTTCAAAACATTGGACACATCAGGAAATGATTATTTTTTTCAGTTTGAAATTTTTGAAGTTTTACCGTATATATATTTTATAAAGATGAGCAGAAATACTGCATGGCTCTCAACATTGTAAAGAACAGTTAAATATGCATTTTTAATCAGCCCAGCTGAAATGTCCAGCAGTTTTGGTTTTGATATCTAGACATATTTAATGAATTTGCATACTTCTTTTATATATATGTCTTTTTACATTTGAGCATGGAATTGTTGCTGAACTTTATTCTACTGAATGTGCTATCTGTGAGAAACATGCTTTCCTCAATGGCATAGAAAGACTCTTTCAGCAGGACAGAAACTGATGCAAAGAAATAAAGGAACACTTAGTTGCAGGGGTGGCGCCAGGAATTCCCGGACTGGGGGCTGAGGTCCCCGACAAGGGGTCTGAAATCCCCGACAAATACACAAATTTTCAAATAACATCATAAAATGCACACATTTTCTTCGAAATTCTCCCCCACAAATTGCTATAGTTTCCCAAACCAGACCTGGAGAGGGAGGGGGGAAAGGAGAGACATTAAAGACACAGGGTCACCAAATACTGACAGTTCATGTGTTT
>JAUELE010216599.1:0-13174 GCA_031471655.1 Diodora aspera | reverse complement strand
CCTGTACAGTGAGTGAGTGAGTGAGTGAGTGAGTGACTCTGAATTAACTTGACTTTCGGTAATTTTTCAACCATATTATAAGGTGATCCCAGGGGGCTCCCATCTCCGAGCAACACGAAAGCGACCGGGGCGGGATTCGAACTCGGAGCCTTTCAATTGCTAGTCCAGTGCGGGAACCTTTGCGCCCCAGTCTTGTACTATAACAGGTACAAGTTACCTTCTAAATATAGTAGATGCACCAGGCACGATGCCATATAAACATACAGCCATTGATCATTTTAGTCCAATACAGTAAAGAGGTACAAGTTACCTTCTATAAATCTATACAGTTGATGGATCAGGCACGATGCCACACAGACACACAGATATTCATCAGTTTAGTCCAATACAGTTAAGAGTTGCATATACCTTCTATAGCAGACGAATCTGTCATACACACATGGGCATAAAAGCAGGTTATTAATAGCATTATTACCATCATTCAGGAATACAAAATAGATATGACGTGCATAATATGACATGCACCGAACGACGCTTTTCTGGATATCAATCTTTCATTGTAGTTCTGGGTCTTATCTTGGTTATTATCGCACTAAAATAATGTGTTGTATAATAACAGTATTCTTGCGTCTCTGTTCGTTAATCCTTCGGTTTTAACTGTCAGTGTCAGACTTGTTAATCGTTATTACCTTTGAGGTAAACAGCATTCCCCGGGAGAGCGATAATTGTAAATGACAAGTACACGTTCATTTCCATAAATAGATTATTCGATCAAATCTATCCTTACACCAAAGTGACAGTTACATCAAAGAGCAGGGCCAGAATAACTTGCTTTATTTTTAACATGTAACCTTCTCGGGGCAAATGTTTATTATTTGATCCCCAGGTGAAAAAACCCCGTAAAGTTTAGGTTTCTGATGTCACATGAACAGAATGGAGACCAGCGACATCAGCAACGTTAAAACAAAGGCACCGTTCATTAGAAATACAATTGCTGAAAACGATTTAATAATACGTGTTATAATGAAAATTAATTCCATTCAACAGAATAAAAGAAAATATCCGAACAAAATCTTCGTGACCACAATAATCAATAGAGTAATTGCTTTGAAACAGTCAAACCTCGTGAATTTAATTAATAGACACAATAATTGAGTTTTCCAGAACAACGAACCTAATCAAAAGTTACAAAAATAATTCCCGAAGCAAAATTCGACATTTAATTAGTCTCAAGAGAAGTAGAAATAATGATTTGTCGTCATTTTAATAGTTCTACAACAGTTAGTGTAAAGACAAGGTTTGTTGTAGAGCAGAATACTAGGTACCGTGCTCTGCCGAAGCTCTTGGGCCATAAGAATACTGGTCGTTTCTCAAATGATTAATTTGCTGCAGTAAAAAAAAAATGTTCAGAACTTGAACTTGCACGATGCCAAAGCCTTTTTCAGCCATCACACTTAGTGAGTGAGTGACTCTGGATTCACGTGACTTTTCGGTAATTTTTCAACCATATCGTCACGGTGGTTCCAGGGGGCTCCGATCTCTGGGCAACGCAACAACGACCCGGGCGGGATTCGAACTGTGAACCTTTCGATTGCGAGTCCAGTACGGGAACCACTGCGCCCTCCATCACACTAAGGAAACATTTACAATTTTTAGAATTACACCACAGAGGAAAACAAGATCATCCCTTCATGCTTTTGTCCGAAATTTTGCCAGGTTGGTATAAAAGTAAAAATGACTCAAACTTAAAACGGAATATATCCAGTAAAAGCTGATTTATATACAGTTACTCACTCCTACCTCTTGCCGAACTCTGATACACGTCAGTGCACTATATATTCATTCTTCTAAATGTTACAGTAATTTTAAATGATGTAATATTTCCGTGTTAAACACTGTATCCTGTTAAACATCTTAATATATACATGCACTTCCCTCGAAACAGTATCAAGCCCTTTCAACCGTTCCACTATATACCCCTATTAACATTAACACTGGGTTTTTTTTTAAAAAAAACAACGTGCTGTTAAACTTTCCACAGCTAGCTAAACATCGTGGGCATCCAATTCAGCGCCGTAGTACATCAAGATAAGCATTGTATGCATATTGTTTAACATCTAGACATCTAGACATCTGGGTTAACATTGTATATATCTTGTATTATTGTATATAATATTGTTTATATCTAGTTAAACATTGTATGCATATTGTTAAACATCGTATACATCCAGTTAAACATCGTATCCATCTTGTTCACCATTGTATACACATGGTTCAACATTGTACTAGTTAAACATTGTATACATCTAGTTAAACGTATACATCACTTACATTGGGCCAGGAGAAACTCACCGTACACAATCTACTTAATCCACAAAACAAATCGTACTCACTGGCAACTTTTCTCAGACAAACCCAGTTAACTGCTTAAACCTTGGTAAATCCTAATTAATTAATTATTTTTTTAAAAAACAAAGTTCAAATAAATTATAAAATAAACTAAAATAAACCAAAACAAAATGCTAAAAACCATCAACAAAACATTACTGCTACTTCTCCTTTCTTTCTTACCCTACAATAACATCTGTATTCACTAACAAACACAAACCTCCTTCCCAACTCTCTTCTTTCACATGGGGCCAAAATACTAACACTCTTTCCCCTCCCTTTAGGCAACGTATACCCTCGTGGGGCAAATCAGTATATCTGGAGTGTGCACGTTAAACATTAACCTCTCTCTCTCAGATGAAGCGTTGTGTACTGTTTAAAGTAGCTTTATAGTATAGTGTATGGTGCCTGGAGTACCTGGCAGAATACTTAACTTGATCATGTGTATGGTCTCATTAATGCAACACAGTGCATTCTTATCTTTTACATCAGTCATTTCAATGAAATGCCAACCCACAACAATAATAAGAAATCCATTAAGTTGAAACAACACTGAAAGTTATATTACAACTTTGTGAAATCCATCTATACTCTTCCAAAAAAGTAGGGGAACTTGGAATTTCAAGATAAATAACATAACCACCTTCAACGGCACACTATCCATAGGATGCCCTGGCCAGCAATGATCCCTGATCTTTCCCCCATTGAAAATGTCTGGAACATTTTGGGCCGACGTATGCGTCAACGTGAAAGGCCACCAGCCACGCTACATAAACTTGTCCAGGCGTTGGTGGAAGAATGGGACAAACTGCATCAAATTACCATAGGTAGACTCATATGCACGATGCCTCAACGAATCAATGAGTGTTTGGCCAATAATGGGGGCATTACGCACTATTGATCATGACGCAAACGTGTCAATTTCCGTGTCTTACCCATTCCTTCGTTCACGGACCATAACAGCAAGAGAAACGGTTTAGGTAATGAAATACCGGGTGAATTGTTTACTCCTTCTTTGTTAAGATACAATTAGTTTGGGACCAATTCTTATTATCAGTAGTTTGTTATTGACCTTGACATTCCAAGTTCCCCTACTTTTTTAAAGAGTAAATTTCATAGTAAGCACATCATATGATGCGAAATATATTCCCTGACAATAAGGAGCTCTGTTGCTGACCAACATAAATATCGTTTTTGCCTATTTGTTTTTAACCAAGCTCGATCTCTGCCAACCTTGTATCTTATCTGCAACTTGATCTCCAACAAACAACGAAGACACATCTTACTTTATCTGAACCTTCGTCTAGACAAGCTCTTTAAACGCTCACTCTTAAAAGGTTTATACTTCAACAAAGATTTGTATCGCCGCAGATAATGTATTTTGGATAAATAAACAAAAACACCGATTTCAGATATATGTTTTTTAAAGAAATTTTTTTCAAAGCCAAATGTGATAAGACAGGATACTTTTTTCGAATCGTGTTGATTGGTTTTGAGCCAATGAAATAAACTTAAAGTAAACTGAGTACAATGTATTCACTAACTAACGAGATGCGCGGAAAAAAGTAACGGAAAAAAGTAACACTTTTATGGAACAATATTCAAGCACTGTACATCACTTGGACATTGAAATAGCACTGCATTAACGTTCATTTTTAGACATTGTTAAAGTCAGATCTGAAATTTAACTTGGCAATTGAACTAATTAATTTTTGCTGGTTTTATTTACCGGACCACACTTTGTTATTCTTGTCGGGTGAGCATTTGTCTGCACACCATTCTTGCCAAATATGGAAGAGCATTGTAGTCTTGGAGGAAAAAGTAATGACCTCATATACAGCGAACCTATAGGACGCATGTGTGGTCAAGGACATGCTGCTGGACCCAATTCTTGATTAAAACAGGGACTACTAAAGTTAACAAAAACATTACAAATCCCATAATGGGGATACATCACAAAATACTCAATTCGTCAAAGTCTTTCGGCTCGACAAATCGGCATTGGGAAGCTACACAACGATATTTTCCTTTATTGTACTGCCAGAGAATATATCTAATTGTACATAAATGTAACAGGATCTGTGCCAGTGGTAAAATGACACCAGTGCTAAGGCTTCCTTTCATGTACCGTAATCCAATCTTGGCAGATATGATGCTCTGACACCAGTAACAGGAAGGTTAGTTAGCGTCGTTCTTGGAAAAGAGACAGGTGATAAATGTGGCTTAGAATCTAGAATTACTCGTATATAGAATTCTCGTTTGTATTCTGTTCCCGTCAGAATACGATACTTAAAGCAAACGTATTTTGTCTGTTTGTCTTGTTAAGTACTACACCAAGGTAGTGTTTACGAAAACGAGCATTGATTCTCCGCAACCGCTGCTGCACGTTGACCATTGTTCTGCAATAGGTACAGTATAATGTCTCTGCAACAGTTTGTCTGGTTCACAAGCCTGAAGACAGTGTAAGAATGAACACTGAAACATCGCTGACAATAAACCCAGAAGTCCAAACCATATGAAGTATTTGTTACTGAATAACTCTCCGACTTCTAAATGCCTCTCAAGAAGATAGTTCTTTGTAATATGAGATGAAAGATGGAAGCACAAGTTTACTCTTGGGCCTTAAAATGCATTTTACTCGCCATCTTCCCACAGAACCATCACCGACCAAAAAGCATGGCAATAATAATGTCGATTCTGTGATCGGTTGTTAAATATAGCCGCAACACAAGGTGTCTCATTGTACCCAGTGTCCAAATTCACCCCACCCTCCCTTCTTCATGTGCAGCGTAAGTATTTCGCAGTATGAAAACCCGCATTACCAGTCAATATGCACGAGAAGACTTTTTGCGAACTTGTTGAGAACAATTGGGGTTGTTATAATCAGACTCCGCACCAAATCATCAAGACGTGTAGTAAAATGCCAAGTCTCCTCGGGCTGTAATCGAACCCCAGACTTCTGGGTTTGCTGATACTCAGTGTCAATTCAACCACTCTCTGATTATCTTGCATTTGTACTATTCGTTTCCAATTAGTCTGGACAATCTCGTTAAGGCGTCTTTAACTTGTCATCAGTTTGTTATTGAACGCTCACAATAAGCGTGATGTAGGAAATATTGTGATATCTGAACTGACACACGCTTGTATTGACGCGTTTAATATGCAGAAGGTAAGGGCATACACAGGGCGCTAATACACTTGTAATACACATTACGTGAAATTTACGGGACGCCAAGACACTTGCAATACATATTACGTGAAATTTACCGGACATTAAGACATCTGTGATACACATTACGTGAAATCTACCGGACGTTAAGACACCTACAATAGATGTTTCGTGAAATTAACCGGACATTAAAACACCTGTAATACACATTACGTGAAATTTACCAGACGTTAAGACACTTACAGTATACATTACGTAAAATCTACCGGACGTTAAGACACCTACAATAGATATTCCGTGAAATTAACCGGACATCAAAATACCTGTAATACACATTACGTGAAATTTACCAGACGTTAAGACATCTACAGTACACATTACGTGAAATTTATTGGACGTTAAAACACCTGCAAAACACATTACGTGAAATTGATCGGACGTTGAGACGCCTGCAATAGACATTACGTGAAATTTACCGGACATTAATAAACATGTAATTGACATTACGTGAAATTTACCGGACATTAAAAAAGCTGCAGTTCACATAAGGTGAAATGTACCGAACGTTAAAACACCTTCAAAACACATTGAAATTAACCGGACATTAAAACACATGCAATACACATTACGTTAAATTTACCGGACATTAAGACAGCTGCAGTACACATTACGTGAAATGTACCAGACGTTAAGACACCTCCAGTTCACATCACGTGAAATGTACCGGACGTTAAAACACCTCAAGACACATAACGTGAAATTTATTGGACGTTAAGACAGCTGCAATACACATTACGTGAAATGTACCGGACGTTAAGACACCTGCAACCGACATTACTTGAAATTAACCGGACATTAAAACACCTGTAATACACATTACGTGAAATTTGCCGGACATTAAGACACCAGTGATACACATTACTTTTTTCTTTTTTTTTTATCTCTTTTATTTCCCATGAATGAAATGTACAGTGGTGTCACCAATGATACACAGCATAGTCTGCATCCACTCTCCTGCACAGCATACACCATTCTCCATCTATTCAGTCATACCTTACTATGGGCAATAGTATATATGTATATATATATATATATATATGGGCAATAGTATAAAGGTATATGGTATTAACTGGTGGTTGTCAAGTGATACATCATCAAACATATCCAAAATGTGGTGAACAATTGATAGGCCACAGTCCAGCTGCACTCTTACACGCCCAAGGGCTATTCTAAATCAATAACTTATTGCATTCCCATAGATGTGGTAAACAGTTGATAGGCCACAGGCTGACTGCACTCTTACAGGCCCAAGGACTATACACATTACGTAAACTTCACCAGACATTAAGACATCTTCAGTACACATTACGTGAAATGTACCGGACGTTAAGACACCTACATTACACATAACGTGAAATTAACCGGACACTAAAACATCATACACATTACGTGAACTTCACCGGACGTTAAGGCACCTGTTTTACACATTACGTGAAATTTACCGGAAATTAAGACACCTGTAGTACACATTACGCGAAACGTACCCGACGTTAAGACACATGTAGTACACATTACGGGAAACGTACCCGACGTTAAGACACATGCAGTGCACAATACGTGAAATTTACCGGACGTTAAGGCACCTGTTATACACATAACGTGAAATTTACCGGACGTTAAGGCACCAGTTATACACATAACGTGAAATTGACCGGACGTTAAGGCACCTGTTATACACATTACGTGAAATTTACCGGACGTAAGGCACCTGTTATACACATAACGTAAAAGTTACCGGACGTTAAGGCACCTGTTATAAACATAACGTGAAATTTACCGGACGTTAAGGCACCTGTTATACACATTACGTGAAATTTACCGGAAATTAAGACACCTGCAGTACACATTACGTGAAAATCAACTGGACGTTTAGACACCTGTAACATATACATGTACGCTCCCTTCACCAATTAGCTCTTACAACATGATACAGCTGATTTGTATATTTAAAATTCATTTTCATATTTTGTCCGATACAGACGCCTGCAAATCACACGACCTGACAATTAACCTGACGTACAGACACCTGCAAAACACGTGACATGACATTAACCTGACGTACAAACACCTGCAAAACACATAACGTGGTAATTAACCTGACGTACAGACGCCTGCAAAACACATAACGTGACAATTAACCGAACGTACAGACGCCCGCAAAACACATAACGTGACAATTAACCGAACGTACAGACGCCCGCAAAACACATAACGTAACAGTAATTAACCGGACGTACAGACAATTGCAATACACATAACGTGAAAATTATCCGGCCGTTAAGATACCTGCAATACACAGTCATAACGTGAAAACCAACAGAACGTTAAAACACATGATACTGAAGAAGGGAAAACATAATATATACCCCGTTTTGACACTTGTAATGCAAAGGACGTTAAGACACGTTTAATAAACAAAACGTTAAAATTAATAGTAGACCGGACATACTAAGAACGTTACGAAATACGAAATGCAAAATTCAAAAATATAATATTTATGTTACGATTTTGTTGTTATTATTAACCAAGTCTTGTATAATGTCGGAATATGTAAAAAAAAAAGGACACCGATCACATATCTCCCCTACGGAGACAATCAAAACACAAATACTACGATCAGCGTCAAAACTGACTATGACGTAACATTAAACTAATTCTGAAATAAAAGTTTCTCCAAGTTCAGTTTGGTCTTTTTCGGATGTGTAATGAGATACAGAAACCACATAGGAGATTAAAACTAATAATATTCTTCACATGGTATCGGATTATTCATTAACATCCACTTGGTGGTGGTAAGTTTATATAATTAAATTTTCATGTTATATGAAACCGTCCTTTGAGTGCCAGTCGAGTTTCACTTGGCTAGAACCTACGCGCTGCTTACTAGTGCTTGATTATTCAACAGGGAAGGATACAGCATTTCTTTTGTATTTGGTCGTAAGTTTGGGTTGAATTGAAATGATAGTTTACGTTGCAAGGGCAATATTTCAGCCATAACGCAACGCAAGGTGCATTCGAGCGAGAAGACAGTTTAAAAAAAGGAGCGATAGAAAGGTAAGTGAAAACAAAAGAGCCCCATGATAGCCGCCTTTTACGACAAGCATTGGGTTACTGAGGCCCTATTCTATCTACGGGGTGCGTTAGGTTTGGTGAAGGGAAGCGGAACTTCTCATGAGGTTCCGAGAGCTATACCCTCGCAGTTTCAGAGAGCAGTATGTCTAAAATTTGACACGTTCTGCCTTATTTGCATACTTACTTGATAAAGCCTTTGAAATGTCTGATATGGTTTTATTTCAGTTCAGTGAGGCCACAGGCCCTTTGAACAAAGAAGAAATGGCACGATAGCGCATGGATACAACAATTCGGATCACACTTCATCGCTTGCATGTAAAATTTGTCGGCGTTCTTGGTTGCTGTAAAATACATATTGTGAGATCTTCAGCATAAGACTCACATTTTGCGTAGACATTAGCATATAAAATGTATGGCTATTTGGATACTCATTATATTTCAATGGTTGGTATACATATCTCAAGTGGTGATAAGCAGGGCACACAAGAAGAAAATGGTATTCATCTTCAACAAAATCAGAAGAACACACTTTACAATATCTTTCATTCCGTGGAACTTTAAATCTCCTACCAACTTCAATCTCAAGTTGGTGTGAGCTACAGCGGAACTGGGCTAAGCAAGTGCGGAATTTACTGACAGTGTAGTGTTTAGATATGTTTCAGCAGTGAAAGTTGTTTTAAAGAATGAATAAAAACTCATTTTGGAGCCATTGCACAAGTCGCTGTACCACGTTTGAAATATCACGACAAATTTATTAAAACTGAACAATTTTCAGTTTGCTTACTAGATTTTAGGGAGGATGCGCACGCTGGTTCCACCCTCCCCGCCTACAACCGCCTAAACGCTATCAGCGAGGACAGATCACAAGAGGTCACTACGACAATGCACACCCTGTATTAAGCAAACTTTGACTGGCATACTTTGTACGTTGAGGGCCACGAATGAAGACCAGTACAGTTCTCTATATCTGATGACGATTTAATAATAATAAAAATAATAATAATGATAATAATTGTATAAAAGACGTTGACATCCCCAGTGCAAAGACTACGCTCAGAGCGCCACAGATTCCAGCATATATTCAATACAGAAAAGCTTATGCAAACACGGATTATATCCTACAGGATAAAAAGTGTTTGAAGTATGCCCTAGCACTTGCTGACTATCTCCATACAAAGAGGATCTGTGCAAACCAAGACCATCCATTTGGCGCTGTGTGATCAAGTTGACCGAGTGATCCGATTGGCCGTCGAGAGATTAGCGACAGTTTGTCTGTATGAGTGTCACCCCGGCGGCAATAAACAATATTCCTTGAGATGTGTTTATGCTCAACTTTGTTTTAATCTCACACCAAACATTGCAAGTCTTCACGATGAACAATTAAGGTCAGCTTAATCACAGAGTGAAAGCTTAAGTAAATAAGTAGGCGAAAACTGTCAGGGATCGATATCGCCCATCTGCATGTCACGATAAAGTGATGTATGACGAAGTATAAATGCGACTACGTATTGTAGGAAACTCGCTTTGGGAATGTAGAAGGGTTCTTTATGACGGTGGTCTGAAAAGTTAAATAGTCTCTGTAGAGTTCAACGTATGTTTCAATGGACACCGGTGACTCCAGTGAAATTAGCCTCCCTAAAGAATTAATGGTTCTATTTAACTGTCTACTCTTTCCTCGAGTGCTGATAGAGGCAATGATTGTGGATGCACATCTTGAAGAAACAGCTGATGGGCGATTTAACAGGCAGCTGTTGTAGCATACTCTATCAGTGTCCATTACCCGGGGCTTTCATGGACTTCAAGTCGCGTGCTTGTATAACTAGGACTTGAACCTCCCCTTTCTTGAACTTTCAGTGTGAATGTCGTGTATCGTTCTGGACATATCTCTGCACCATCTGATCCTCTTAAACGATGATATGTATGTCTAGTTACTGGCTGTGGTAACACGTTGACGTTGCAGGTTGCCTCAATACTTAAGGGTGTAGTTCCCGCTGGGATCAGATGCTTGTAAGCCATGTAGTCCGGAAATGAAAAAAGTGATGATATAATGTATGAATTTTAAGAGAGCTTCCTGCGTTGATTCACTGGGCAGAGTAGTCAGTAGTCACCGATATCACTGTCCATACCATTTTTGGCCCTGGTATGCAATGACGACGCTCAGATTTTGGGATGGTAATTTCATTCCCAACTCTTACAATGAGATTGCCATAATGAGATTAGTCCCTACGCTTCACTATTACTTTCATTGCATATCCTTGTGCCAATTTATTCAATGTTTTATTCATAACCCTTCTTGAAATCCAGTGTCAATTGGCACCATTAACATTATCCAATTTAATGGTACTTCTAAGTTTGTTTTATCTTTAACTCTTGAATGCACACGGTGTTGCGTTTCAAAGAGATGTTCTTGTTTCACAAAATATCTCAGTTGAAATCAATCTTAACGACTTTGCTAATTTCAAAATCAACCTGTAAAACATTTGTCCACATGTATCAAAACAATCTAGCAGTGAGTTTGGGTCATGTAATAAAGATTGAAGTTGCTTTGTCAGCTGGCATGAAGGTTAAAAATCGGTTTGTATATATGGTTGATCTTACGGGCTTACGGTCAACTTAGCGCTAAGGTTGCGTTGTGAAGCACGACCCTGAAATGTGAACCTTCTCATCACCATCTCTGGCTAAATCTCCATCGACCAAACAGTTACAATATTAGCACATCTTGGTCATCAGCCAGAACCAGGCTATCAGATACTACTTGGGACTAAAATGTCAACTTCGTGCTTAAAACCAGCGCGCTCAAAACTAATGACAGAGCATTCCGCAGTTCTGGATTAAGACCTGGTTTATGTTGCAATGTGACGGACACAGCTTCTCACGGAAATCCAATTATAGATAGTCTATTAACGTTGGATATGTGTTTAAAAACCCCAAACTTATGGAACGATAAATATACATAAAATTATGTACATACCACGAATAATACACCAACATGTGGCATGTTTGTCGGTTTTACAGCCACTTGAATTGTGTGACCCCCATGGCATTTAACACAAAAACAACTGCTTTCAGAACGTTCTTAGATAATCTTGAAAATATTCGTAACCTTCGAAAACGTTACACTTGCAAATAAATACATTCGGTTCATATTCGTAAAGCATTCGAAAATCGAAGGAACATTCTTCGGTAAACCCTCAGAGAAAGGTTCGGAATGAGCCTCGCCTCTTTGAAAGTCGAAAATAAATCCGTTTGCATTCGCCGGCACTAAGGGAATACGGCCTTATTGAATTGGGCATACACTTTTACAATGCATGATTTACAGTTTATGCTATTTATTTTACACAGATAACACCATACGTATTTGGAGTTCGGAAGCAGGCATTCAGCTTTTATACATGTCTTCTCTTCGATGCACAATGAGTATCATCTGCGAAACGTTCCCTAGCTTCCATTATTCTACCCTTTTCAATAAGATTTTCTGACTTATTTAATGAAACCAGTTGTGGATTCAGCTCCTGCACATAAAACGATCATCTTGAGTATTCATATATCGTTTAGTGGCACCATTTTGTAATTTACTTCAGTTAAGTGTTGCACGTGCTTTATCTAAAAGGGCTCTGGCACTGTCAGTTATTGAAGGAGAAACACACTGGGCAAAACAAGAAATGTAACAAGAAACATAAATGTTTGTCATAATCGAGCAGACCACCATGCATCGAGGATACCAAGCCAAACCTTGGCAGGATTCGAACCCAAAAACCTCTACCTCGTGGGCGGATGTTTTATCTATTGAGCTGTCTTTGTTTTGCCTTAAAGAGAATGATCAATTATTGACAACTGATCTTTGGACACTGCCATACGATAAGCAAGATTACTGCTTGTCACTATGCACAGCTCGTTAGCAGTCGCCGAGGTCAACTGATGGAACCACATCAGTCTTCATTTAATTACAAGTCAATTTTATTTGACACACCAGAGCGTAAACGGATATGCCTGCAGTTTGATGAGGACAACACGGAAGTCAGCAGCGAGGTCAAGGAAACATTGGTTAGAGGGAACATGTTCTGTTTGTGGCTTTGTAGTCATCCCCCATAGCACACGGCTTTGCTTAAAAGACCAACAAAAGAATGTCTGGCTTTACAACGTTCTATATATCTATTTTCATAAGCAGGTAACCTTAGAAATGTATGTGGATAGCTAATCACATCTTACGTACAATTTTTATGTGATATTCTGACTCGTGTCCACATAATCTTTGGTCCAGATAACCGTCGCCTAAACTGCATTACAATGAGCATTCCAGGACCTTCATCGAGGCCGAAATCGAAGGTACAATTATCTCGTCTGCCCTAAGTCTGGTACAGCAAGCATGTATTTGTGGATTTATGTAGCGACTACGTTAAACGATTGAGTGAGTGAGTGAAATGGACTTTTACATTGCAGAGGGCAATATTTCAGCCATAGCGCAATGTGATGTGCAAGAGGCAC
>JAUELE010216516.1:0-13175 GCA_031471655.1 Diodora aspera | reverse complement strand
AAGCTGAAGATGTGTTTTGGCATTTTGTTCAGGATGGTGGGCACACAACCAAACATGTCTGTACACACGACGACAGAGGACAATTATCACGCTAAGTAACATTTTACAACAACTAATCACTTTGTTGTTTTCTTCTGTTACTATTCTATGATTAAAAATGCTGATTGCGTTTTCATTGCCTCTCAGTATAGTTTGCTTTATAGGCCTACTTAATTGGAGTGAATTATAAATCCATCAGTTTCGGGTTGTCTGGATAAAGGAGTTTTTTTCATATGGCCAAATTAATGTTTATGTTTATGTTTTTTTATAGTAACTTTGATCAAGTGCATCTTCTCTTTTTGGTGCAACATGATAATTACTGCTGCATTTAAAATATTCCAATGGAATTTGTTTTTAAACATGTTTCAAAAAATGAATTTTTTTCCAGCAACCTCCTGAACTTTAAAGTCATTTTTCTAAAAACGCTCAAGGTTGCCAGAGTGGCATCCGGTGATTTCTTCATCTGTAAGGTCTGAAGATGTGAAATCAGTTAAAAACCATTGTGGGACCTTGGTCATATAATGCCATGCAAGTTGTTGTTTTGTGAAGGGGATATGTTACTTTTACGTTCTTGTATTTTAACTTTGATTAACTATCACACAATTCCACTCACAAATCACTAACCACTGACAAAAGCAGGTAGGGGTCGTCTCACAAACTAAACCTCGTCATAAACATAAACTGGACAGCTTTGATAAAGGTGTTATGAGACGAGCTGTTTGCAGTCTGTATGATCGGAAGATACCGCCGACATGCTGTTGTATAACATATCGGAACCATAATGCATTTGATACTCCATCACAATATTCACTTTTCTGAACAATGAGAGGACCCTATAAACGAACAGCACGTTCGTTTCAGGCACCTGTTCGTACCTGTCGTCCAGGTGGCATAGGTCATGGACGTTAGCCTTGATCTACTTACACCTGGCCATGCTCCGTTTCACAATAGACTATTTTCTTCACATTTTTACACACTTTTACGTGTAAAAGGCATCAAAACATGTGACACGCTGTATTTTGGTCAAGGCCCAATTTTTGTTTATATTAACTGCATTTATTTAATATCTGAGGTCGAAAAAAAAACCCGTTTTATTTTCATTTCCGTGAGTACTTTAACATAACTTTAGCTTTGGTTCATTGTTCCGTGTCAATCTTTTCCCTAGGAACAGAGTATTGTGTGAAGCATTGATCCATGGGTGTAATGTGTACTAGACTAAAATAAAGTCTCTGAAGAAAGATTATAACATTCTTATTTTTAAAAAAAATAATTTAAAACGATATTCATTTGTAATAAAATAAATAAGAACCCAGAGAAACTACCTGAAGCTGCGGCTATCTAGACTGGCAAAATATCTAGACTGTGGTTGTCTCTGTCATAATAAAACTTCAGGGTCTGGATGACAGACTACCTACTTACCGTCACTGATACCAATGTAGTTTTCTGTAATGTCTCTGATGCAGATGACTCGCATGGCATGATTTTATTTATATCCTTGAGTGGCATTTAGAAGTTGGTTGGTATTCATGACACACACTTTATATGATTAGAACTTCTGAGTGTATTCATCCGCGACGTTTCAGTGTCCTTGCTCACACTGTCTTCAGGCTTGTGAATGAGACAAAACGGTTACCATAGAGAAGGTCTAACTATATAAAGTGTGCGATGAATGATTTTATTTGTTTTACTGTTTTACTCCGAATGACCCCACCCCATCTCCCAAAACCCCTGATTGTATCAAATGTCCTCCAAACACGGCTGTTGTCAGCGTGAGATTAAAATATAGTTACGGCCAGGATTTCTCTGGGGAAGATGTAAAATGTGAAGGCGAGGATGCGAACATACGGAGCAAGCAAAGAGTTCGATTTCCGCAATTCCTTAAATTGTTTTACAAATTCCTTTCCTTCCTTGAGTAAAATCCAACCCCCATTTTTCTAAAAACTGTCTCATCAAATAATCCCTCTTTTATTTTATTACTAACCTACACCATGTTTAGGTAGCTAAACATGTCAGCTACCAAAAACACATTCCTAAACATGTTTAGCCGCCAAACACGTTTCAAATTTGCTTCAAAGCTTGTGTTAAGGATTGTGTCTAGAACCAACCAAAGCTCGGCGGTTTCACCACATCATCTGATGCAGCTACCTATTGGTGCATCATGGGGGTTTCCTTTGGCAGCAAACTGACCATGTCCGAAATCAGAAACGCCGGAAAGTATACTGACATGAAAACTACACTCAGAATGAGAGTAGATGGACAAACTCTTCTCATGTGTAGTCTCTTATTAACCCCTTTTATCATGTTCACTGTCAAAAAAGTAAAACAAGGACTGGAGATGATGACGTCATGGTTCAAACAGATTCACCTGGATGTGGCAACAGTATCAGAGATTGATGCAATGCTGCGTGATCAAGATTTTTAAAAACACAATACAATGTATCAACGTAAGATGGACGGCCGCAGTAACACCGTCTGTAAATAAACTACCGGGAAAAAGAAACTTATCACTGAAGTTTTATCTGAATCAAAGTCGCTGCGATAAGTTTGAACGTTATGAGAAAACATTCGCAAAACCACTCCCTGGGCATAGATGAAAGTCACTTCTTGTTAAAGTGAATTAACAGTGAATTTCGTGCGGTCATGAAAAATCGCAAAACTAGGATTTTACGGAACTGTTCAAAATGATCGTGCATGATTGTTGCATAGAAATCTGTGTGGGCAGACCAAAGATGCAGTGGCAAAACGAAAATCAGAGAGATTCCGAGACAAACACAGGTAGAACGTGACAGAGCTATTGGTATAGCCGACATGGGAGGCCTTTCAATGGCAAATTGCAAGAGCCTCCAACTGCAGTCAAACCGCCATCGGCAACTTATTGAGCCGTTACGGCAAAGAGGCTAGACACAAGACCGTCTGAGATCTGGAAGACGAAGGGTCACAACAATAGCTGATCACCGCTACATCCCGACAATCCACCAAAAGAAGCGATTCGTCACAGTGACGTCAAGAGCAGCTTAACAGCACTGGGACACCCCATCAGCGGACGATCAGTCTTACGACGACTCCAAATGGGTGGTATCAGAGTTCCTTCCGTGGAATGGTCTAGACTCTTCTACACCGTAAATGCAGATTACAATGGGTAAGAACTGTACGTTGGTGGCAGCGGCGTGATTGGGAAAGGGTGCTGTTCATGGATAAAAGTCGCTTACACCCGTTCAGAAATTATGGCCGAGTCTGTGTTTATCGACGTAGGGGAAAGCAACTGGCACCTAACTGCACCCAAGATGTGTATACCGGCGTCATGGTATGGAGCGGTATTTGCGGTCAGTGGAAAATAAGGCTTGTCATCATCCGTGGAAATCTGAGTGGCCAAATATACAGGGATGAAGCGTTGCAACCTGTAATAGTGTCAGTCTTACGTCGACAGCAAAGGGGTACCATTTTGCAGCAGGAAATGCACGAAATACCGCAATACTTCTTCAGGATCATCTGAACAACGTTAAAGGAACATGATTAGAGATGAAGGTACACCAATCTATGTTCAGAGCTTGTCTATCTGTTCATCTTGTAATATAATACCGTGCTGTATTTTTTCCGATTTTTTTACGCAAAGATTTCACACTAATTGAGGCGATAAAGAAAAGGGTTTCCGTCTTCGACTAAAGCGAAAAAAAGATTGCGCATTGCACTTGGAGGAATGTAAGCAAATATGGAACTGGTTAAACGCTGATGTGCGATTGGACGAAACGGTGACAATTAAACGAAACGGGGATAGATATTTGGTCGAAACGGCGACACTTTTTGGACACAACGGTGACAACAAAACATATATATATATATCCATCGATGATTACACTGAATTGTCCGTAGATTTTCGCCAAGTTTGTCATTGTTTTGGCTTGTCACCGTTTTAGCTATAACCCATAAAACGATGACGTCACCAAAATGGGGAACAATTAGAATTAATTCTCGCGTTCGAGTAAGTAAACTTTTCGGTGAATAAAGTGCAGTTAACCGTCCATTATTTTCATTAGGATTTCGCCGCTATTTAAATGATATATCGTTGTTGTACTCAGACCGATCTAAACGCTTTTTTCCAGTTTGTGTTCGGTATTGGAGATGCAACTTTGATCATGTCCCTTTAATTGCTGCTGGGTGCTGTGCTTGATATTGAAAATATGCATAAGTATGCTGTACTGGAAAACGATCTGGGACAAGACTTGTATTGATGGAGCGGTTCTCAAGACAAGTGGAGCTGTATCTTACCATCAGGTTTATTCTATTGTCAATAAAATAATCATTGTATGGACGCGACGGTATCAAAACCCAGACGGTGTGCTTCTTATCTTAATGATCGCAAGATGTCCCACACATGCAGGAATAGCCGTGACGACTTCTCAGATTTCACATTTCACAAATATAAAAATTCAAAAGAATTTGCCATGTCAAAAGACATTTGTCAAGGCACAACTCCGAGCAACCATGAAATATTATCATTTCTGTTACTGAGACGACCCCTTTGGTAATTGCACATGCATCGACGTGCGCGTACTCAGTTGATGATTGGCATCACCTAGCAGCGGCGTCAGGTATGATCCGTTTCTTAAGGCATAAAGCAGGGTGCAAAATTGCCCAATTTTACCTGTATGTAGAAGAGTCTTTAGATGAGAGATACTTTGATTTCCTTAATAATCCCAGGAAACTTTGTTATATCGATATATCATAGTAATGATTGTTGTTTCGCTCACATATTGTTTTAATGGGCAAACAATTCTTTTTCAATTCCGACAGTACTATAATTGTTTTTCCAACGAAAATGTGTGCCAGTTCGTACTAGCCTGCAGACTTCCAACTACATTAGTTTTAGACTTCCTTGTGAAATCCATGACGACAGGTGGGGGAAACCAGCAGGACATCCGTGTGGGGACACCAGATATCACGTAACCGGCTCATATTTGGAACACTCTCACCTACCTTCAGAGTTAACAGCCCTTTGAAGCGGACAGTCTTCCTCTCCGCCATATTTACATTGGTAACACCAACACGTTCTGAAATCGCTTCTGAGTTCGTGCACGCAACTTGGACAGAATCGGGTTCTCGCCACATTGTAGATACGATCAGTGAGCAGTTCTAACTGTTGTTGTCAGCTTTGCTAACAGGGGTGGCGTTAGCGGGGTGCCTATGCGATTCGTCGGGGAAAATTTCGGAGAAAATGCGTATATTTTATTGTGTTAATTGAAAATGTGTGTATATGACGTGGATTTCAGACCCCTTGTCGGGGAACCCCTGACGCTACCCCTGTTTGTTACATTTGTAGTTTATGAATTGTATTTTTATGACATTACAAATAACTGTCCACAGTTTGTCCAGGAGACGTGCTTCGTCGCAAGGGTATCAGTGACACATGCGTGCACGCTGGTCACGCGTG
Organism: Diodora aspera; assembly: GCA_031471655.1. Taxonomy (NCBI): domain Eukaryota; kingdom Metazoa; phylum Mollusca; class Gastropoda; order Lepetellida; family Fissurellidae; genus Diodora; species Diodora aspera. The sequence goes on along the minus strand of JAUELE010216516.1, from coordinate 7,708 downwards.
AATGAAGACAACTTGTAGACATTCTTATCAGTTGTGGGACCACTGATGTGTTCGTGACCCAAGGTCAGGGAGTTGAGAGGTCGGTAGTTCTTTATATCTACATGAGAACAATGTTATTGCAAGTTACAGATTACAGACGATATGAAGTGTTTTTGTTCGAGTTTTGTTTATCTCTGTTCTGGTGTGCAGCAATATACACGTTAGCCAATGCCCACCCATTAGTGCGTTATGTATATACGATCATATGTTGTACATATCCAGATCGCTGAAGACTGGTGAATTTGGATGTAACACATAAGACAGCAGTGAACAGTGTGGTCTGTAACATCCATCACAGCGTTCATTCATATCCCTTTCAGTGGGACCCACACAACCGTCTTGGGCGCCCTCATGCCTCATAATTGTATACTGACGTCCAAAAGAAACGATACAGAAACATGATTCCAACCATTACCACCCCTGTCCATTTGTCACGTCGGTTCATCGAATTTACAACTATACTGACGTGCAAAAGAAACGATACCAAATGATTTCAATTGTTTTCCTGTACGTCTCTATGTGATAGTTGATCAAAAGGATGCTTAAATTCCAATGAGGTGAAATTTGATTGTCATCATCTCATTGATAAAACTTCCTTATCTTGAAGGAATATCTCTTGCACATATAATATTTAGTAGTCTCTCAAACTCTTGATTTCGTTTCTGTTGCACGTCAGTATTAGTGTTAGTGTGAACTACTGGAAATACATCACACAATGAGTAGGATCGAGTTGATGTCGTACATTATTACACCACCAGCCATTGAGTGATTTACAAGGTGCACATGCGGAACAAGACAACGGAAAATAACCAAGAGAACTAAATTTAAAGCAAAAGATTCCCATTTTAGTCTAATTGTATGACAAGCATTGGGTTTCTGGTGTCATATTCTTGACCACGTTCTCCCTTCAATTCTCACGAGGTGCCCGCATATTGAAACTAGATTGCCTTTATTGGGTTCCAAGTTGACTGCTTTCGTGTAGAACTTAGAAACAAATATGAACTGAATCGAGCTCTGTCACAGATGAACAAACTGGCACGCATGCGCCCAATCGTCTATACGAACAACCATACCAGTTTACCCAACACAAACCATTCAAAGATCTTTATTTCTTAGCATTAACGTTGTGAAGCTTATAATCAGCATTTGACAGTTGTAAAGAAGCCAGATACAGCCACACATCACTGTACTCCCTTTTCTCCCTCGTTGTGCCAGGAATTGATTGACTTGTCGGTATTGAGTCGTCTGCTGTTTAGAGGGGGAAAGAAATACAGAAGAAACCGGTTTAGAGGTGAAAAGGAACACAGAAGAAATCGGTTTAGAGGGGAAAAGGAACACAGCAGAAATCGGTTTAGAGGCAAAAAATGAATATAGCAGACACCGGTTCAGAGGTAAAAAGGAAAATAGTAGAGTACATGTATGACTTGCCAATGGAAATACATAATTCAGCTTTAAAGTCAAAATGTCCATGGCCATCAAGGCTGATATCATAGACGTATTACGTGTGTCACAGTTCAGGATGTCGGGCAAAAATGATGCTCAGATGCGGCAAACAACAGAGCAACTCCCCCCCCCCCCCAATCCGAAGATGCCATACGCCCATGGCTGGTATTTAAGGAGCACGATTATCATGACATTGAGAAGACACAGCAGCCTATGCTGTCAAAGTTCTGTTCAGAGCCTGGACTCAACCATCAGCTGATAGTCGCAAGGTGCTCTAGCAAATGCTCCTCCCATCACAGAAAAGGTTCCATTCGAACCTGGCGGAAGAATAAACTTGAAATGTCTTAATAATCCTACGAGAACAAGAAGTAGTTCCGGTTTGGCAACGCTTTCACCCAGACAGACCCTTCTTCCGGCAGAAAACGGAAGCCAGCTCTCTGGTTTCGCTGCCATCTTGTTGTTTTTGTCCAAATATCTCTCCGGTCGGAATTCCTCCGGTTCTGGCCAGTGGGCGGGGTCCCGGTGTAGTGCGTAGTGGTTGATCAATACCACTGTTCCTTTTGGTATCTCGTATTCACCTGCAGGGTTAGAAAAATTTCCATACAGACGTCAGAGTTACAGACGTCTGAACTGTACCGGAAGTCTACACGTGACATTCCAGCTCGAGCCAGCTGTGTTCATTTTAGGGAGCGAGCATTTGATTTTTAGGGGTTGGGCTGAGAGATTTTTAAAATGAATAGTTTGCAGACAGTTTCGGAGAAAATAAATAGTTTGCATGAGTCAAGAGAAAAAATAAATAAATTGCACACATTAAAAAAATACATTTTAAGAAGTGTTTCAGTATATGATTAAGAAATGTATCATGGTATTTGCAAATATATTTTATATTCCTGTAATTACATTAAATATTAAACGTAATATTAAAAAAAATAGTTTGTCGACAATTATCGAAGGAAACAAAATAGATTGTCTCACACCTTGACATAAATAATTAGTTTGCAGTAGAAAAATCTTCCCTTCCCCCAATAAAAATCAAATGGTCGCTCCCTTAATGTTTGTAATCACGCACGAATTAGCAATTAACAAATAGACCAACATCCACGCTTAACCCTTTGAACCTCAGCGGTCTGTTTTGAAGCCACAACCAGTAAGTGCAGATAACCCAGAGACTGGTATACCGGCCGACACATATTTCTGTTTAGTAACTGATAGCTGGGCAACTTCTGAGCCAATAGGCAATTCTATTACATCTGATCTTATTTTTGGTAAGGAAGCATTCTTTCACTGTTTCCCCTTGGGGAATCTGGGTGGAGGTGCCTAAGACGTAAGGAACCCATGCAGGGTTCAAAGGGTTAACTGTAGAATGATGATAGATGTTTCAGTGGACTTTGCCATGTTCTCAAACTCACGGTTAATATAAATCTCGCTTACCAACTTTGGAGTCTCTAATCGCGGTGTGAGGGATACCGATTGGCGCAACGGTCGACATTCTCATCACCTCGTGCAAAACGGCATCACAGTAAGAGAGATGACTTTTGTCAGAAACTCTTGGAAATGAGCGACCTCCTGTATCAAAGTATTATTGTGATTTTTAATTTACGACTACAAATCAACTACCACATTCATTGTTAATTTACATCTACTGAAACTGAAAGGCAAACAGTTTTAGACAGTCTCCAGTTAGGATATCTCTCCAATTTCGGATATAAGAAAATGTCTCCATCTCCATTGAAAATTCTATTTTAACATCAAGTCACACCCCTCATCACCCTCCTAAAAAGATAATACCATTCTCCATTCCCCTCTGACAAACTCACTCACACTAGTCTGCTTGGTCTGTAGAGAATTGAACCATACCAATTGTATACATGTATATGTATTGAATGTCTTTTTAAACATTAAATCATCAAATCATTCTTGTAACTTTAGGAAATACAAATCCTGAGTGGTTCATTTAAAAGTGTTTTTCAACACGGCTTTCAAGAATGAATTATTTCTCTTGACTAATGAGAATGACAAGACCCCAATGTCCTTACCTAGGACCTGGTCAATCTCCTCGTGCACTTTGTCTTGAACGCCAGGGTTGAGCGCCAGGTACAATAAAGCCCACTCGATGGTGAACCGGGATGTGTCCGTTCCGGCTGTGTGGGTAAAAAACAAGTAAAAGGAGGACTCTTTCATTGTAAAGGTGCGTATTTAGCATTTCTGACGTGCGTTGTACGAGCGACCGGTCATTATCCGGACATATGTTCAAAGAAACCAGCGATTGAACACACAAATGACAATTTTCATATTTCCTCCACCAACATTCCTTCCCCACCATACTGTCTGTGTGTGTGTGTGCGTGCATGCGTGCGTGCGTTTCTTTGTATGCGTGATTAGATATATAGAAAGGCACCGATGCAATTGAATATATAATAATGATAGATCCATAATAATTAATGGTAAACTGGCAACCTTTTTTTATCAAGGGCAAAATTTATCTCATGGGGATCTTACGTTTACACCTTTGACAAAGTAAAACAAATAATTACATGAATATATGAATTAAAATACCAAAATATAAAAACATAGTCTAAACTTTGTAAGATGAGAAGAAGGGTATACCTCCAAATATGTCTCCCATCGCTTGGGTGACGTGCAAGTCTGTGATCTGTGAAAGAAGTTCGGGGTCCTCCTCTTCTTTGGCCTCCAGCTGGGCTACAATGATGGCGTCACAGAAGTCACGTAGGTTGTCTGAGACAAAAGGAAATATATAATCAACTCAGGGGTGTTAGGCTACAACGCATGTATTTGTGATGTCCTAATGTTAATGTCAAATTCACGCGTTTTGATGGGCTGAAGACCACCAGCATAAACACCATAGAACAAATACAAATCTAAATTCTAGCAAACATTTGAAAAAAGTCAATGAGTTCAACTTATTTCACCGCTTCGGTGACGAGGATGCATTGCATTTGTGTGTGGGGGATTGTGATGGGTGCGTGTGTGTATGTGTGATCGTATTCCACTATTTTCTGATGTCTTAATAAGATCGTATTCGATGTAAGGCCTTTTAAAGTATACATGATGAGCATTTTAGGTGAACTTCATCCACTTCGCTTTTAGTTGTGACAGTTAACAGCATGTTGTTTCTGTACGACATCTGTGTACACCGTGACCAACGCTCCGCGTGCATACCCATGCTTCCTATTTAACAGCAACTTTAATTAAAACATTAATGAACTTTTGAAGCAAAACGGGCAGTATGAGACAGGAAAATGACACCATCAAGATCAAGTGACGAGAGAAAGCTGGGAATTGTTAATATCAAGGTGCTGATTCAAGGCGATGCTCCTGCTTTTTGACAAACTACGATGTTTTTTTTTATCGAAAATCAACAAGCGATGCTCGCTGTCAAAGGGGCGGCGCCCCCTCTCTCTCATATTTGCTGGATCCGCCAGCTAGATTTGGATTAAAACACTAATATATAAAATAATAGATGGAACAACCACGTGTATATTCAACAAGCAAAACTTTGCAGCTCTTTCCAGAAATACTCACAAAGAAAAGACAAAACATACTCCATATAAATTCGTTTTACCTTTGTCAAAGGTATTTCTGTGCTTATCAATATTTGCGTTGATGTTGCCATAGAATACATCTTTGAACTTCTCCATCCTCCGAAACTTCTTCGTGTGCCAACGTCGGACAGGAGGGAAGTAGTCTTCCATGTAACCGTCGCCGAAGTCGTTGAGGAAGAAGTCCAGGGTGCGCAGCATTTGAATGAAGTACGGGTCGTTGATGTCGCACCTGTCCAGTAAAGGTAGTCAAGATAAAAAAGATTACAAACTGTTTTCAAGATTAAGTACTCACGTCGACTACAGTAAATCATACTTGGTTGCTTGGAAGAATATTTCTTTACAGATGTTGACCTGATGTAAAAGAACACCCTCTATGGGACACAACTAAATTATGGGTCATGGTCAGGATAAATATTTTCTTCCACGACAATATAACATCTATTAAACTGTTACATTTGTTCATTGAAAAGTCTTTATGACGAGTACATACGTTTCGCTGAAGCAGATGTTGTTTATGATATTGAAGATGATGTTGGTTATGATGGCATGAGGATTGAACGGTCCCTTCTCTTGCTTCAGCAGTTCTATTCCCCTCAACAGGGATCTCTCAACCCCCTCCTCTAGCCGACTTCCCATCATGTAGTAACTGTAGAAGCAAGATGTATGTATTGGCAACCTCATTAATGAATCACATCAAGCAATCTTCCGCCACAGCCAGAATTCTCCTGTGCTCTTCTTTACAGTTGTCCCTCTCGCGTTCAGTTACAAAGTTACAATCGACATTTAATTTCGGCGAATTGAAGTTAGCAGCGGATTGGTTATTGGTTACTGGTGACTCAAACAACAAAACCCAGGTTATCTTCGAATTCGTGGGGATTCGGTTTTCGAATAACCAAACTCAGGAGAGCAGCAGAGTCGCGGGGTTTTGATTTCTTTTCAAATAACCGAACCCTGGGTGACACTCGATTAAATGGTTCAAAAGTCGAATAACTAAACGAGCAGCGGATTGGTCATTAGCTATTTGAATCACCAATCTCAGGGTAGCACAGTAGCTCCTACGATAGCCCATTCACTTAAAACGTAGTTTTATCTCTTAAACGTAATCTTATTTGATACAAGTGGGGCAAGTCTAATTTCCATAATATTATGTTGAGATTACAGCCCCCAACTCCAAAATTCATTTTGTTATTAGCAAGCACATTTTACTCTTACATTTCTCTTACCTTTCTCCCTCAACATCAACGTCTCGCAATCTGCAACGTTCCCTAACGTGAATTTGATCAAACTTTATCATTCATTTAGTATCCTCTACTGCTTTGCAATAACCGGTCCCAATCGACTGTTCGTCGCATATTACGTTCACTGTTGAGGCACGGTTAAATGTCCAATTACACAAAACCTCGACCATCACCAGAACAGACAGAATTCCTACCGTAACGCCTTGGTGGCTAACTTCCGGTGCAGCTTCCATGTTGGACTGTAGTCGGCGAATAAAATACTTTTCCCCTCATCGCTAATGAAGTTGACTAAATAAAAGAAATCAAGAGCTTTGAAAATCACAAACCTTTTCAACATTGATATAACATTCTGAATAACCGCAACGGTGCCTACAGGGTGACTGGAAGACATCAGACCAAACTGCTGTCAATTTGGCTGGAAGTGGAATAATAATTCCCTCGCTTTGTGTTATTTGCATAATGATACGAACGTCTATAAAGTAAAATGGCGCCGACTTCCTGTCATGCCAAACTGGTTCGTACAAGGACGCCGCAATGATGTAGTCATTTTCGCTGTTTCAAATCCGGGTGATGTTTTAAAACCAAGATAAATTAAATCTCGTATATACAGAACTGGTAATGGTGGCATTGCTGCAAGACTTCCGAAAGTGGCTAAGCACAAAATTCAGAATATTTAGAATGTTCTGGAATTGAATTTAATCTATTGCTGCACTGGATTTATGGAGCGGTAAGATGCGAGAGAGTACCGCGCTGTGAAGCTCGTACTTGAGTAAGTCTGCATCCTGCCGGCGAAATCCGACTGTCTCTTTACCAGCGCCTCCATCACTTCATCAATCCGGTTTAACGTTACCATGGTTATCGGACCTGGAACCAAATATTCATTTAACCGATATGGATAAAATCCTGGAGCAATCCAGTTTTCACCGAACCTTTCAAGTTTAAGGTAAGTAACGTGTTACAACTTCCAGCGTTATTATTCTACACGTACAAACAGCTATATTCAACATAGCAAGTGAATGAAGACAATCTGCTTCTTAGAGGTGACATTTTGAACATTATGTCTACGGTTTGAGAACAATAAGCCATTATAGGTCATTTCGACATACACTGTTGTATATTTTCCAGGACCGTGGGTCAAGGGATAGAACTTCAGTCTGATAACTGACTGTCAATAAACACTATCCCCATCTTGTCCCTCAAATCGTATATCTAATTCCTGTGTGTTGCCCTTTTCGGAGTATCGCCGTTATCGGCGTACGTAAGTATGTAAACAAAGAAAAGACAAACCAATATTCATATAAATAGTGCTCAAAAGAAAGTATACCCCTAAAAACCTGAAAATATTTTTGCGGTATAAAACAGCCTGCGTGAAACGTTAGGAATACAGTAGCAAGAAAAACACCAAAAGAATGCCACGTCTCAGTC
>JAUELE010216407.1:0-13175 GCA_031471655.1 Diodora aspera | reverse complement strand
GGGGGGGGGGCGGCGGGGGGCGCCCCCCCCCCCCCCCCCCCGACCCCGCCCTTCTCGCATTGCTGTGTCCATCCCAATATGGGAACGTACTTCCAATGCGACTTGAGTGAATCTGATGGTCGACCTAGTAAACAACCGGATAAGTATCAAGAATTCCCAAGGCTATGACAAATTGTCCCCTCAATCTTGACCGATCTTCTCTAGGTGCTGTTTCTCGCCTTACGAAGAATCAGACCCTAAGATGGAGATGTAAAAGCTATGAAACTCAGACTAAACATTAGTCTAGGAAATGATCAAGTGTATTTTGCTTGTTTGTTCTTTTAAGAAACTGGCTTCTTTAGTCCACAATTCCATATTTCATGTGAAATTAGCCAGTTTGTTGCTAGCTGGACAACAAGTTGCAAGAAATGTTATAAACCAATGTGATATAAAAGTTATACCCAAACCGTGTTTCTCTTGGAGTATTCCATTGTACTACCAAGGTAATACATGGTAGTCGCGAAATTACTGAGTACTTAGTAGGTGGACAACGTAATTTCAATTCACGAATGAGAAATGAAACGTTATGATTTAGTTTCTTTGTTTAAAAAAAGCAAAACAACATCTAGGAGGCCGCCGGCAGGGGTGGTGTCAGGTTTGAGGTTGAACCTTAGACCACCTCCACCACCCCCACCCCAACTCACCTGTTAGGGAAAATTCAGCAATTCGTAGGGGGGTTATAGAGATCATTTATGTGTTTGGTTGAGCAAACGTTAGTCATATGAGTTCTCCAGTTGAGGATCTTAGCATCCTATGTAAACCCTGTTTAAACTAGTTGTCACTATCAGTATAGATACAAGGAAAAAAGACGTGGCGTTTTGTAATGTCGTCGTTTTGTAAATAACATTGCTCTTATTACCACTGTATTTGTTGTATTTTGTTTGCGAATATTGTTTTTAAGTGTGTTTTCTTTTTCCAGCAATTATTCAACAGTACATTAGCAATTGTTGCACGTGCACAAAGGTGTCACATTTTTTCATGACTTTGTACCAAAGATTCGGTCAAAATAAACAAACATCCAGTTTTGATAATTATTATCTAAGCAAGTTCTCTTAGATAATAATTATCAAAACTGGATGTCAGCCTTAGCAGACAGCACACGCTACGATGTGTATAGATCTTGTAAGACATGTCTATTGCCAGAAAAATATTTATCTTGCATAACTGACCGAAAACTAAGAAATTCTGTTGTACGGTTTACACTGGGCCTCAATGACTTAAGTTACAATAGAAGTCGTTTTTACTCATTACCTAAGAATCAACGGTTATGTTCCTTTTGTCAAGGTAGTATAGAGAACGAACAACACTTTTTGTATGACTGCTAAACTTACCATCATTTGAGACGCAAATACTCAACTAATTTACCCGATGCCTACTACAACATCAGGTGTTTGCTCACGTTTTCAGATGCCTTATCTCATATACAATTCAATTGTTCTTTATATATATCACAGTTTTCGTCTTAGAAGTGAGCTCCTCAAAGATGCTAACTAAGAGTTGCATGTATTATGTATTGTATAAACCCGTTTGCGCGTTTGCGCATGTATATGGGCCTTTGGCCTACGTACAAATAAAAGATTGATTGATTGACATAAGCACTTGTTGCATGTGGACAAAGGTGTTACATTTTTTCATGACTTTGCTCACATTTTCACTACTAGTACTGTGTGTACCAAAGATTCGGTCCACATAAATAAGTATCATCCAACAACATTAAATTATGAGAACTGAACTGAATATAAACAATGTTTTTCATCGCAAGGGCAATATTTTAAAGTCATTATGCAACGTACTTGTGGTGCAACGTGCACATCGGGGGTAAATGATAGCTTAATGATCAATAGAAAGAGTAAGTGAGTGAAATGGATTTTTACATTGCAGGAGGCAATATTTCAGCCATAGCGCAATGTGATGTGCAAGAGGCATATCAGGAAAAGGGACAACACAGGATCGATAGTAAGAAAGAGAAAGCAAAAGATTCTCATTTTAGACAGCTCTTACAGCAAGCATGAGGATACTGGGTTCCTATTCTTTCTAGTGTTAGCGTGACACCCCCGGGAACCCCATAGGGTTCTCCATGCGGTTCTCCATGCAGAACAAAAAGATACCCAGGCAGGTTTCCAACCCATGACTCTCACTGCCAATTAATTTCTTGGCCAAAACACTATCTAGTATTAATTTAAAAGCATTAGCTTTAAATTTTAATGTTTGTTTAATATACTCTTGTGCATCAATGATTTCCATTTAGTATCTGCCAGCTGGCCAAGCAGAAATCCTAAATTTTGATTTCCTAAATGCATCTATGAAAGTTATGTCCTGGCGCATTTCAATTACCATCACACGAATACCCACGGGAATCTCATACTTTTCACTCAAGACTGACATTCCATTCAATGCTGACCGATCAATTGAAGACACTTATCAGAATGACTTGGAACTGTTGGGAATCCCCTGCAAGCCCCTTTTCTATGGATAGCAATCATGAGCAGATGACAAGACTGCTTCACCATCGATTTGCATGGATTCATTTCAGATATGATATCCCCTTTCAGCACGAGCAATAACGACACTGATAATCTAGAAGAGGGGAGCATTCCTTGCCATTCTAACGACTTACATTCTTCAATGTGATCAATATATTTCTCTATGACTAATCTAAGCAGGACCCTCACTGGAGCACTGATGAAGAAGTGGCCTCATAGCTCACACATAATCTCCCCTTTCTTAATCACAATCAATATCCTCCTGAAAAGAGCAGACATGGCAGGTCAGACGGGTCAAACACTTATCCCCGAGTGTCACAAATTAATTAAATCTTACACAATTCGTGCAACCAACACATTGTCTTCACATGAACCTGAGCAACAGCCTTGCAAAACATAATTCAAGTCTGCACGTAAACTTCACTTGATTCTGTTGCTGGCTCTATAACACAGAGTTGAGCTAAGATGATGTTTTACGTTGCAAGGGCAATACTTCAGCTATAACATAATGTGATGTGCAAGGTCTACACTGCAGGAAAAGATAGATCAACAGAGAAAAAAGAGAAATGAAAAGAAAACCATTTTAGTCACTTTGTGCAACAAGCAGTGGATTACTGGGGTCCTATTCATCCTAAGGGAGAGAGTGATTTTAGATTTTTGTGGTTTTCAGCAGTCTTTCAGGCATATCACCAGTGTCACTAACGTCACGTCAGTGTGAGGTTCCAATCTCCGAGTTAAGAGAGAGGTCCCCAGGCTGGACTCAAACCTTGATTGTCAAGGCTGGCAGACCACTGGGCCGACACGCTAATCAATGCACCATCTCACAACCCTCTTCCTCAGTGACAGAAGTCCTGACTCACATCAGAAAGAATTGTACAATATTTTAAATAATTTTTCTTTCATCTGCAGATTATTTGGAAATTTCAGAAGTAATGCTAACAATGTGCTAATTCTTCAGTGCAAGACATGTCCTGGTAACCAAAGATGTTGACATCCGCCCGCACAACATGGGACCATCATGTTTTCCCAAGTATCGGCCTACAATACTAATATTGTGACTTCATTAAAACAAGCAAAGGAAAAGATGATGTACACTTAATCAATCCAGTCAATAAGGTATATGGTGTCCATTTTTATTGTTCATTTCATGTAAGGTGGCAATTTCACAAAAAATAAAAAAATATGTTTGAAACCCCAGTCAATTACTGCCAACTGAAATTACCACTGAAAATGGCAAAGTTCTGTTCCTTGTCATTGTTTCAGAGAGCCAATTATCTTATAACCATCAAACTAGTCACGTTTTCACAATAACCTTTTGGTTTCTTTCTTGAAGATCAATCAGCTCGGCAGCAAGAAGTGAATAAGTGAAATGGATTTTTACATTGCTGGGGGCAATATTTCAGCCATAGGGCAATGTGATGTGCAAGAGGCACATCAGGAAAAGGGACAACGCACGATCGATAGCAAGAAAGAGAAAGCAAAAGATCCTCATTTTAGACTGCTCTTACGGCAAGCATATTCTTTCTAGTGTTAGAGCAACACCACTGGGAAACCCACAGGGTCTTTTTAACATGGATTTCAGTAATATTTCAGCCATATTAGCATAATGTCATGGCTTTGAGAATGACCAATGGCAAGAGCTCAAAATCCACTGACTCAGGTAGAAGTCAACCCACAACCGCTAGTGTAACGTCCCAATGAATCAGACAGATCAGGACACTTGGCTTCTCTTGTTGCAACATACAAAACAACTTGCCCAAACTTTACAATATCAGTTTGATTTTGTCCTTGAGAATGATTTTGTAAAACTTGCATTTTGTAAGATGATGCACATGTATACAAGAAAACCACAGTGCCTTGTTTCGGGACTGTCTGGTTCACTTGGACGTTACTACAACACTAAATGCTTAATTTATTGGACAGTAAGTGAGCACTTACATACTACTAAGCTTGCAGGATTAAATATATGTTTGTACTTCTTTCATTGCAAATCAAGTTCTTCGAAGGCATGATACATTCAGTCACCAATGAGTTGAGTTGAAATTATGTTTTACATTGCAAGGGCAATATTGCAGCCATAATACAACGTGATGTGGAGGTTCACATCGAGCAAAAAGACAGTTCATTACCAGATCGATATAAAAGAAAGTGAAAGCAACTGATACCCATTTTAGTCACCTTGTACGACAAGCATTGGGTTACTGAGGCCCTATTCTATCTAAGTGACACCACATCACTCCCCAGAAGCCCCATGGGGTTCCAGGCTGAAAGAGAGGTGCCAGGGTGTTAAAGTGAAGTTAAACAATATAACACTCAACTTTCTTAATTCTTTTCAAAGCTTATCTGGGACAGATGTGATTATTTGTTTATTTTTGCAACATATATTTCCATATTTGAGTCAAAATCATGTTTTTAGCTAGCTTTTTTTCACATCGATAACCCACATAGCCACAACTTGTTCCGGAAGTGGCTTGGAATATAGTACACTGGTTAGTTGCCAGAATTTTTCACAGCATGTGCTCGGTCAGCTAAATAATACAACATGAAACAATAGCTTGCTGTCAAATAAAATGCTGCCTCCTTATACTTAAAGTGAAATTACATCACATTTATAAAAAAATATTTCTCATGTTTCCATTCAAATTTGAGTTTTGTCTCGGCCTTAGAGTACCAATTTGAACAGCCACAATGATGCAGCAGCATGGAATCCAAATTTTGGCTTTTACTAATTATTCAGACCATCAGATCCCATTTCAGTTGACAATCATCTGATCATTTCATGACCCCCAAGATTTATCAGAACTAAGGTGAATGTATGAATACTGCCCTTAACCCGACTTGTACACAAGTCAAATCAATCTGATCACAGAGAGTTATTCCCTTTGGCGCTAAATCATCTCCGCCATCATTCGCTGGCAGTCATTGCAGGGGAGGTAACTCTGCCATTGTGATCACCTTTCAACACTTGATCACATTTGCAGTCAAATGGTACTTACATCTGCATTATCACAACCAATCATCTCTCCGTAGGATACTTGATGGCACAGACAGTATGTGGGTTCGTTAGGATCAACGGGCATGTCCAGGACGTCTGACGGATGTGTAATCGACAAGGGGAACGTAGGTAGAGGAGGGTCGACATCTTGCCTGAATATATATATAATATTGATGTTTTTCATTGCAATCTTTCAGCCACAACATAATTTGTGCACAAAAAGACAACTAAACAATTCTGATTTTTCTGAATTCAGAGTGAGTGATAATCTTGAATTTATTGTGGTTTGGGGCAATCTTTCAGTCATATCACCACGGTGTCACCAACAACAGTAAACTGCCTGAACAGGACTCTAACCACAACCGCCAAGGTTGGCAGATTGCTGGGTCGACGTGCTAACCATTGGGCCATCTCGTGCCCCTAATGTGGCTTTGGCCAATCTTTCAGTCATATCACCACAGTGTCACCAACATCCCAGGCTGAAAGTAAGGTGCTAGAGCGGCACTCGCACCACAACCGCCAAGGCTGGCAGATCGCTGGGCCGACATGCTAACCACTGGGCCATCTCGTGACCCTAATGTGGCTTTGGCCAATCTTTCAGTCATATCACCACGGTGTCACCAACATCATATTGGTGTCAGGGGTCAATCTCCGAGCTGCAAGAGACATACCCAGGCTCGCATCAAACCCACCCCCGCCAAGGCTGGAGGATTACTGAGACATGTTGTCTAGAAGCAAAGTACTTTAATTCTTCTAATCTAGAGGCAAATGATTACCAGTGGATTTCAAAGTAACTTAAAACAAAAATAGGAAAACCTCATGAAAATTGTAAATGATATTGCAACATACATTGTTTGTCCCTTTTTCTTCTTCTTCTTTGGAATTTCATCTTCATACTCCTCCTTTTTTCGTTTTTTCTTCTCCTTATCTCTCACTGCAAAACAATTAAGATTAACTAACAATTTTACATCACCAAACAAAACACAAACACTGTCACGTTAGCACGCGAAGCAAACACAATTGAATAAGCACCGAACCAGTCAACGAATGCTACAAATGTGTCACACAAATTTAAATTCAGTTTATCTGGTGCATTTAATTCTTTCAGTGCCTATTGCTTTTAATTCAGGTCACAACGAAGGCATTGGAGCTATCATTATCATTTTGGGGATCATCATTCATTCATAAAACCAATTGAAACCAGTCAAATGACAGCAGTGTGTCAATGGGCGTCTGCAGAACACTGTTTGATGGTGGCAAATGATGTCGCCCATCGCTCACATGATGAGATACAATGCATCCCAAATATGTACCACGTGAAATTCTACATACAAATCTGCAAATTACATGAAAACTTCTCTCAACCCAACTATTTCTCATGAACATTGACGACTTCCGAAGCAAAACCATGCCCACGAGCAAGAAATTCATTGCTCATTCTCTTTCCAAGCATTCAGGGCTAAAGATTTTCTTTGGCGTCGCACATTAATACACAAGATCACAATGTTATTTTCCTAAGAAAATGTGTTTTGAACACCTGTTAAAAAGGAATTTGTTGCTCCCCTAGAATGAATACAGAAAATCATCTTATATCCCCGGGAATAAGACTTCCAAGTAAAATAACTTACTTCTTTTGCCTGGGTCGGAGTCTCTTGCGCTCGAGGTTTTGTCCTTTAAATCAGCTTCAAAACGGGCCAAATCGGCGTCTAGTTTCCGTATGTGTTTGTCCACCTGAAGTAAACATTCTCAGTAAAAATAAATTCCATAAAAAAATATAAATTTACTACCAGTTGACCAACTGCAACAAGCTCACAGAATCATGCTAAGTAATTTTTCAAATATATCATACAATTACCAGAGCTCCAAGTTCACATTTACTTTAGTCTTTGACAATTCAGTCAATCTTAATATTTGCAAGTGACAATGAAATTGTTTGCAGCCAGGGCATTTGATGACCATTATTGTTAATAGTTGAACTGCTGTAGAATACTGAATTTAAGTTGAAATGCATTTGCTCTCAATGTTCATCTGTTATTTTTTGGGCGGAGGGGCTGGAGGATGGGGGATGGAAGGAGAAGGGGAGGAGAGAGGGAGGCGGAGGTGGGTCATGTTACACCCCAAATTACTCACTTTGCTGTTCAGACCTCCCCTCTTTGTTATGCAACTATCTGACATGCAATATGAACGACTGGTTGACTGATGTTTTGCATATGTTTAGGTATTGTGCGATAGCCTGGCCAGAAGCTTTCCAAGAAGGTTAGGTATGATTCGCAACTTGAGTGGACATTTACATTATAAATGAATACATTATGTCTTAAAATTTTATTTAGCATGATCAGTATCATCATTCTAATTTCCTTTCACAATTGTAAACCATCAAATAAATAAGATATTTACCATTTCGTATGTCTGCATGGCAAGTTGAACCTTGTCATCCCCAAATTCCTTGCTCTTGGAGAAAAGTTTTGTGATGCTGTCAAGATGGGATGTCCTTTTGTCCGGCACCATTCCTCTCACATTGGTCAAATAATCCTCCGCAAGCTTATCAATCTGCTTCAACAGATCTGTAGCACAAGATAGAGAACATGATCGAGTTCAGTTAGATTATCATGTCAGAGCAGCATCGAAATCCAGGGTATTTTTTAATATGAAACGCCTCTGTCAAGTACCCCGGATTCCCTTCTATTCATCATTGTCCTTTTGTGTATAGAAAGTCCAGATTTGCGAAATATAGACAACCAATGAAAGGTCATACAACCACAAAGGAGCATTTAGCGAGGGAAATAACTCTTTGACAAATACACATAGCAATATTGGCGCGGGTTGGCACAGTGGTTACCGCACGGAACTCGCTATCAAAAGGTTCCGAGTTCGAACCCTGCCCGGGTCACTGTCGTGTTGCCCGGAGGTGGGAGCACCCCGGAACCACCGTGACGATATAGTTGAAAAACTTGACTGAAAGTCACGTTAAATAAAATAAAACAAAACATTGCAGAGGTTTTTACTTCGCCAAGTGTTGGGAGAGACACCCCACATGATCAGTCAAAACGCCAACTTTTAAATGATTGTTCAGCATAGTGAATCCAGGGTATTTTACAAAGGCATGTTGGCCGAGTCATAAATACACTGGATTTCGCGGATGATGTTAGACCAAACCCACTCAGGCAGTGTCATGACACAAAGATACCAATCCTAAATTCATGCACTCCAGAATTTTGGTGAGAAACGGACCTAAAAATTAAGAATATAAATTGGAAAAAATGCTGCTTAAGTTACTGATGCTAATGGAACAACAAACGTGATAATCACCAAGATCTGATTACATAATTGCGTGAAAGTGTTGGTATTCACTCGATACTTTTGAGCTATATAATATTTAGGATGTCCTGTGCCTATCATTCTTGCTGTCTTTTATTATCAACAACACAATAAATGACAGGTATGCAGACAACAAACACTGTGTGACCTGGCTTCAATTGACCGAGAAACTAACGAACTGAAACCAGTTTCTTGCAAGGTGACGTAATGTGATGATAACATTCAAGCTTGTAACAGCTCAGGTTGTACATTTCCTGGGGAGTTGAGATAGGGCAGAGATTGTACAATACATTGTTCCCGTGACGGGGGTAAATAACGTAGGGAGCTGTGAGCATGCACCAAGTATGTCAAGCTTGGCATGGTACAAACATTCTCATGATGAAACAGCAGAGCTCCAGATAACTTCTGAGGAATTGAGTTGTTTGCTCGACATTTTCAGAGCTACTTAGTATTTGCTAATCAGCCACTGGATTTGGTCTATTGGGTATTTACCCCCACTGAGTCCACTGTATTGGGTATTTCAAACTGTTTTTATTAGAAAAGTTATACAGCTTTGTCAAAACCAATGTATAGCAAAGGAGGCAATTATCAAGCCCTCTATCAAGAGTGATGCAGTGATATTTTTAAAAATCAAACAGACCGCTGTTCCAATGCTTCTGCACAAACAGCCTCCATAAAGCATCCAAACACATGAAGAAAGCTGAATAACGTGCATTAATCATGGTGGTTGTAGGTGTTGGTTACAATGAATTACACAAATTTACTGTCAATATTTTCCACAACGAATGAACATGTCATTGTCCTGTTTACCGGAAATTTACAGAAAGTTTAGAGCTTGGACCAGTAAATTAGATGGCTGTCGGTTTCTTGGACTGGCTATAAAACGAACCTAAATGTATTGGATCATTGTACAATACGACTGGCCATAGACCTTCTATTTCCATAGCCATACGGCTGCACTTGTTATGCCTTCTCAAACTGGGGCTTTCCTGCATGACTATAAATAGAGATGCAATCTCAATCCAAAGTCATTATTGCGATTAACAGGGATCTCGCCAGAGCGCTTTCATGTGTTGGGGGCAAAGCGCTTTAATTTCTTGCCAACACCGGTCTTTTGTTATCGCCAACATGCAGTGCTTGATTTAAAATTCAATTTAGGTGGGTCCTTGGGGCCCATCAGCTGTAAACAATGTGGGTCATTTCAAATTTGTGTGCGACATTTTCATGACGGAAGTGGGACACATTTATATGTATTTTACCTCGCAAAAACAATGGAAACAGATCGAGTGAACATCGTATTCACGAGATGCATAAGTCCGCAACTGAACGGTATAGTTAGATTTAGTTGACAGCAAAACTAAATATATTTTTATTGTGCGCCCGTCGGGCTCACTAGGTAAGCCAACCATGCGCCATTCTCTGAAACGGTGCGCCATTGACGCAAAGGCGCGGCCTAAATTAGGGCCTGCGAGTACACCTATCTTTTTCACTAATACGACTGCTCAATTAAAGTTGTAATAGACTGAATTATACTAAATGTAGACTTCGTCATCATGTCTAAGCATGCCATTGCCAAAGGTATTTAACACAATTTTACCGATATAATAAACATATGACTGAAATAGCTTTTCCATGCCGCTAAATATAATAGGGAGCTTTTTCAATAGTTTGGTGGTCGGTCGGGTAATCTTTTCGGCGTACCTGTTAATACACATATGGGGCTTTAGATAGTCACTGGTTCTAATAGTAAGATTCTCCTTTTATATCTGTACAATTAGAAGTAAAATCGCCCTTGTCGCTATATGACAATGAGGTGTTTGGACAAATGCCTCATAGGACAAAAGTCCCGCAGGACAAACGCTCCTGGGATAAAACAAATCAATATTTAATGCCTGATAAGACAAACACCTCTTTTCTAAAAGAAAGGTATTCAAAACAATTTTTAATGAAATACGTATGATACCGACTTCACTGTGTTGTTAAATATCTTGGCTTTATCATGATGAAATCCCTCAGTTTATGATGGCATTATTAGTTGGACAATAATCCTGCTTTCACTGTATCGTTTATTATCTTTTCGTTATTGAGTCTATACTTATAATGCCTTCTTATATAATGAATGCAATGTGTTAGAGAACTACACCTAATGAGAAGAATAATTATTACAATTTAAACAAAAATCATATTATTATTTTCTCGGGGGATTTTATTCCAGGGAGTTTTTGTTCCTTTCGTCCAAGGTGCTTTTCCTTGGGGGATTTGTCCTACACTCGTTTAAAACACGCTTCACGTGTCCATACAAACTTTAGCCATGTCAGTTCCACTTTTTCCGATTTTTAGCATCACTGTCGAAGATGAAGAAAGGTTCCCCCCACAACTGAGAGTTTTCCAGCACATATCACGAATTTTGGATACACTCACTGACGCCAGAATGCTTCGTATATCGAATTCATCGTTTTGCAACCTTTGAACGGGTTACACCTTTGAACCAATTCGTAAGGCGAGCGCTGCGAGATTTCAGATCCGAAAATGTTGCTTCGGTAAAGTAGATCTATGTCCGCCTTCGATGCCTTGACGGCAAAAACACACCAAGCAAAAACTTCGTGATCGAAGGGATTTAACCCGCAGTGAGAGTGATGTCCCTTTGTGTACCGGTGTGTGAGGTACGGCGCACTGAGTGCTAGATCTATGGCGTGTCAACACTGAATAAACAGCCATTTATCTTCTTTCTTCACAACACAGCAGCAATAACAATATTCTACAAATACAAGCAACGTTTAGATATGCATTGGTAGGTCTACACAGGTGAGTAAATATCAGCGAGACATGACTAATTTTAATGAAGATTTATTTTGACTGACAGTCTTTTGCTTTTTCAATTTTGTGTTCATTCAATCACTGGGGCACGTATATAAATGCGTTCACCTTCTCCTCCACCCCACCCTCACCGCCAACACACTCTTCGCGGCTTTCCCTTTAAATTTGTTTTTGCTACGTTTGCACCAAATCAACCCACAAAATAAATTTATTTGACAGATGCATTAATGTAAATCTTAGATATTTTGAATATTTAATAGTTGTTATAAATATAAAAGGGAATTTCTTGGAAAATGCGTAGATTGTCATTTCACTACACTGTAGGGCTATTCACAACATACTTGGTGGAGCTTTGAGAGTAGTTATTCCAAAAGTTCCAATTTATTCAGGCATTGTCATATTTATTTCATTCCGAAATACATGTATGTGTATTCTTTGGATCAGTTATCATTCTATATTCACTCATGAATAGCTGAAGCAGTCCAGTTAAATGCTGTAGATCATGTCACTAAAAATTGAAGTCTTGGTGAAGCAGTCCATGTCCTGTTGTTGGAAAACATTTAACTGTCTTGATATATTTTCTGCCCCAGACAATATTCCATTTTAATAATCATAAATCAACACCCCAGACCAGAGTCAATTTAGTTTAAAACTACTGATGAAGGTTTTCTTTTTCAGATACCACAGAATCAGACTGGGATCAAGAGGGGAAAATCCTATAATTAGCAATTTAGTCAGCACTGTGACATGAAGGGAGATGAAGACAGATTTTGAATTTGCACTGTACTGTGTGTAGAAATAAGCTGTGTAAAAGTATCGTTTGTTCCTGAAATTACTTTGTTTGCAAACAGCTCAATGTGACTTGCTGGATTCTGACATTCATGTTGAAGTGATAATTATAAATGTCAACGTCTGATGTAGTGGTGAAAATTAACAGATTGCCACTCACATCCAAAACTAAAGGGTGTTTTAATGACTCAAAACATTAATATATTTATGCATGTCCCCAAGGAAAACCAAAACCCTCAAACCTCCGAACAGGACTACAAGCTCAATGTCATGAAAATATGCTGAATTGTTACAGAGTTCTGATCCAAAAACAAAATCACTGGAAGAGTTTCAACATTTCATGGCCATGGCAACTGAAAAAGTATTTTCAGAAAATTAAAACCCTGAACAGGCACAACTTCATCATGCGTCTAGTGAGTGTGTGAAGTTTTGTGGAACTGAAGTACTGAACGGGTGCAGAGATATGGTATGGAAACCAAAAGCGGATCCAAAAGCCAAAAACAATGTATCTCATCTCCATGTAGGGGTGGAGGGGGAGACATAAATAGCATTTGGCCAGAAAATTAGTCTGATCATTCTTATTGCTACCTAAACAGTTAATGCAAGTTTCGTTCGTAAAGACGGTTAACGAACAGCTGTTAACGCAGCTTAACTAACATCTATTCAAAAGCTTGAAAAACTTCTTTATGAAATACTACACTTATAATTGTCTGCAATTATTTGGTATTGTTTGC
>JAUELE010216297.1:0-13176 GCA_031471655.1 Diodora aspera | reverse complement strand
TGGTCCCCAGCGACCGTTCAGAATAGCCGCCAGCCAGCTCGTAAGCCTTAAAAGAATAGCCGCAGGTTAAGGGTTAAGTTATTGTGAGTCCAGTTTAAATTATATACTACATGTACTTGATCTGATTATCTCTGTTGTTCTCAGAGGTTATTATTTCAGATAAACAACCCATGGACTTGATATCTGAAAATCAGCTCAAGTTACACAAGTTCTGTCTAGTATGTATATGAAAGTACAAGGAAGCCTTCATCTCTCACCAGACAGCTGTATATCAGCTACTGACCTCAGGAGCGGTTGTTCTTTCGACTGGAACTTTTACCTCTGGTATACCATCCATAAATCTGAACTGTTAGATTTGCTGAAGATGAACAGAAAGACTTTATGAACTGACCCATTCTGAAAACTTTTACAACATATTTATTGAAAAGGTGATCAGAAAAAATGCTCTTACTCATCTAAATTGGACCTCTAAAAAACCTATCACAGGTCACTGGTATAATAACCATGTTTATATGGTTTCAAAAACATGTAGAACCTAGCAATGCTTTGAAGCATTATGGGGCCATTGCCTGTAAGCCTGTAAAGGGTTCAAGTTTGATCTGTGTTCCCTAGCGGGACAACTGTTTGGAGCATTTTGTGTTAAATAAATAACATATACTGTAGAGTAGACGTCGTAAATAATAAATAACGTAACTCTTTAATCCTGGCCGATTGAATAGGATTCAGTTTGCATTTTTAAATAGACTCGTTGCACTACCATCACAAAGCATTTCTTCGCACCCTGCATAAAACATTACTAATTGCGTCATGAAGATTACTAGTTAGCTGGATAAAAATAGTGACACGTCACAAGTTATGCTAAATGCAGACCGGATATTTTGAGACTTGCAAACGATCGAGAAAATTGTTGAGATATGTAAATTTTTGACCTTTTTGCAGATTATCCACAATCACTTGTTGTGTACATGACAGGCTGTTCAAGATATTTACATTGACAGTATTCACAATAACCGATATAAAGTTGAACAAAGTGATGTACACAACAAGATTGCTCTGACAGTTTGCGAACACTTTTAAATATTAAAACACAGGGAAGTGATTTAATATTTTATTTGTATTAGAGAGTATGCAAAAGCATTAAACATGCTATATGTTTTATACATCAATCGTGGTATGTACATATTTTTATGTATACTTATCAGTCCCAAAATTATTTTGCGAAAAAAAACCATTGAATTTGACCACATATCCAACTTTAAGCATGTTAGATGCCTCTACTTTCAGGAGAGGTTCAAATCATTGATTTATTGAAGTTCATCAGCTTATGCTTTTTTCCAATAATGTACATCTTTTTATTATGTGCTGAATTTTGCAAGTATAAGCTGAACTAGGATAACTAATCTTAATTATGTGGTTAAAGTTCCTGTTCTGTTACACAGACAGTGCCAGCTACTCATCCCACTTCTGCCACCGATACATCTCCAAAACCTTTGATCACTGGTGTCAGAAGCAAAAGGTAATTGGTGTTTCACATGGCATAGCAACATCATACAGGTCAGCACATGACAAAGACATGCAAATAATTGTTGCTTGTAATTTACATGGTTTTTGTCTGACGAGTGGATACTGTTAATATCACACTGTTTGATGGTTAGTTTATCTTACGATCACAGCAGTGTTTGATTGGTCAATTTATCCGACAATCTTGACAGCATTTGTTTGCTTAATTGATCCTCTGATCTTGACAGTTTGTGATTGGTTAATTGATCTGGTGATATTTACAGTTCATAATTGGTTTCTTGATCCGGATAGTTTTGAACGTATTATACTGGGCAGTTATCATGTTCACAAGATTCGATTATGCTTCACAATATTTGATTGGTCAATTAATTTTTGAACAGAATCGAGAGCATAGTGAAACTGAACAATGTTTTGCTTAGATAGACATCTTTTCTGTGTAGGAATTTTGTTCTCTCTGGAGAATTATTTAATATCATCTGGGGCTCCAGTAAATTGCTGTGTGAGAGCATATTACAGATAGCATCATAGCGATGTGAACAGTTTCCAGTATAGGAGATAGAAATGTCAGGTTGCTTACCAAAAGCAATTATTTATGAGATATTTCCAACACTTTATGTTGTGGCTGCATTGACAGCTTTTTATTTCAGCCAATAATAAATTAATTCAGGAGTTTACTTATATGGATTTGTGTGGTAGTATATTTAATATTAATCTATTAACTCATAGTACTTGACCAAACAAAAGCTTTCTTCCTTGCTCCCACTTTGAGTCGATCACTGCTTCTCTGTATGTGTAATCTACAAGGTATATGGTCACCAGACACCATTACTTTTACAGTACTCTATTCAGTTAGGTCATGGCACAGGATTTTGACTCCACTTACATTTAAATACCAGTATACACCTGATGTATCTGTAGTGGATGGCAGACACCCATTGAGAGAGACAACTCACTTTACTGACACCCGAACACTGCAGACAACACTCTGAAATCATATGGTTACCAAAATGCCTAAATGCTTTTATAATTATATGGAGGTATGGGTAGATTTTCGTCAAGTCTCTGAGTCAAGGCATAGAAAACTCAACTTCTCACTCTTGCATAAATAATCATCTATGCTTGGTCTTGCCTCCGGCAGCTAGAAAAGGCAATATCATGCATATAGTCCCTGAAATAACAACCTGACTCTGATTTTCCATAACCCTGTGAGGCTTCTGGGGAGTGATGTGGTGTCTCGTAGATAGAATATTGCCTCAGGCATACAAGGGGACTAAAATGGGGATCTTTTGCTTTCACTTTTCTTTCTATTGATCCCTTTTATGAACTGTCTTTCCTCTCAATGTGCTCCTTGCACATACGTTGCGTTATGGCTGAAATATTGCCCTTGCAACGTAAAACATCATTTCAACTCAACTCAACTGATTTTCCATAAATTTAAAGACCTTTACAGCCTTAGGGTCGTGAGTTTTTTTACTAGGGATAGAGCTATGTCATTTGCTAGTTTTGGAGTTGTGGCTTTGTATATCATTCAGGTTAATTGGGTGTATATTACTTGTCCTTTTGAGTCTGTCTGATTTGGGAGACTCAGTATATTGTGGAAGGAAAAGGAGGCAAGCCCATTTCCCTAGCAGCAACTGTTGTGAAAGCCATAAGCTATGTCTAATACTGACAATTAAACCGAGTGTTAAGAGAGAAGTGCCCGCCTGGAGAGGATCATCGTGAATAGGAGGGATTCCAGGATATATTACCGTTGGCGGTGTCATTATACCCTGGATTTCGAGGATAATACCATGACTAGTCCATTGCAGTAATGCACACGGTCAGTTTTAAGCTGTTTGAACCAATTGGAGATGACGTCCCAAAACTGCATGCTCCATGCTTGGGTTTCACATTTGCTTTTCTTTATTTTTAGGCTTTTACTAAGTAAGGGCCTCAAAGTAATCTCTATATGGGCCCACAGTTCATTAAACCAGCTCTGATTGTGGAACCCCATCTGATGTGATTCAAACATTCCAAGGCAGTTTTGAGCATGTTGTCCAGTTATTGAACTTTCTCACTGCATCATCATAAATAAGAAATAAACTGACTTACATACACACTCACAAGTAATGACACCATAACCAACACATTGTCCTGTTGAGCATCTTGTGTTTGATGTATCTGAAGATAGTCTGACAAAAATGATTGGATTTAGGAAAGCTCCCAAAAAGAAAAATGTTTCGTAACATTCCGAGCTCAAGGGTTATAATTTTTCGTCTGATTTCCATTAATAACTGGGCTATATTCATGCAACTAATTTCAAGAATATTGCCTTTCTGAGTGTATTGATCTAAATTTGATGAGTTTTACAGCTCCGTGGCCATAAGGATTCATAAAAAACGGGGGATTTCAATTACTAGCATGGGCAGAGGGGAAAGTATGTCTCCAGACATGATATTCATTTAAATATTTTCCTTAAATAATGGAAACGGAAGTAGAAGGAGCGGAATGGTTTCTTGTTATTTATTCATTACGAGGTTAGTCTTATATCAGAGCTCATTTCAAGTAGAAATTGAGATGTAAGTGATTTATAATGAAGTCGGGAAAAGACCAGTCATAAATAATTAAAGAAATAAGTAGTTTGCTATTGTGTTGAAATTGTAATACAAAGTTGAAATTTTGTTATGAGGAGTTATACATTTCAATGCAGTGTTACACATTTCAATAGAAAATTGTACATTTTAATGCAGTATTAAACATTTTGATACCATGTTATATATTTCAGTACATTGTTTCACATTTTAGTATTCAATACTTGGGGAGGGGAGATATCATACATTGTTTCACATTTTAGTATTCAATACTTTGGGAGCGGAGATATCATACATTGTTTCACATTTTAGTATTCAATACTTGGGGAGGGGAGATATCATATATTGTTTCACATTTTAGTATTCAATACTTTGGATGGGGAGATACCATAAGTGAGATTATCTATTTTCTTTTCAGAAGGTTCCTTGTGATGAGTATTTTATCTATCATTTAGGAAAATGTACCACTATCAAAATACAGATAAGTCTGTGGCAACATGCGTGTCACCACCTCATCACCTGATGTTCTGGTGTATTGATGACATGGCCATTGTATCAGATAAAACATACATGTATGGTCCCAAGGCAGGACATCTCATCAGCTTTTAGTAGCCTGTGTTACTCTCCAGCAAGCATGTATACCCCAGAGCTGATCAGATAGGCGTTTCTATTGATCTTAATGTAGATAATTCTCAGACTGCTGCAGATCAAGATGGATACAAAACCCATCGTGTGACGGACAGCTTGACTATCACAGACTAGTTTATCATGTAGTATCCAGTCTTGCCAATCATTCAACAACTCAGATTGACACAGAAATATTTTATTCAGTTTTCTATGACAAATGTTTACTCAGAGATCCACGAATATTGCATGATGTCAAGATTACCGTCTGTCAAATGTCCAATCATCGGCTAATATCCATGAAGAGCACCTAACTTGTCCCGTCAATGGTAGAACAGAGCCGTGTCTCATTCATGCTTGGTCAAGACTCGCATTTTTAAAAAAAATTTGCATTTAAATTTATGAACAAATTTAAATTCATGAACCACAAATTTTAACAATTATGCAAATGTCGATAAATATGTACATAAAGTAAATTCACTTCAAGAGATCTTGGGCATAGCAATTAATATAAATGTATATTGATAATTCTGATGTTTTATTACAGGAAAGGCACTGTGCAAAATCTGACCCTCCTGGCTTCTGAAGTTTTTCTGTAATTTTTCTTTTATCCTTTTTATAAATTTAAATTCATTTGGAAGATCAAGAGCCAATAATTCAGTTTTCAAACCCGATAAAGGCACTGTAGCTGTAAACTATCATCAGAACATCTTAGGTTGTATGGCCCTGTTCGAAAGTGGGATGGATGGAAGGACAGACCCCATTCTTATATAAGCACGGAATAAACATATTACAAAGGATGGTTGTAATTGTTAAGTCTGCTAATGATCAGTTCTCAAGTAAAGCCTTTTATAAAGTTAGACAAGAAACTATTGTACTCATGCCTGTGAGCTTGCCACCAAGTCTCGGTGAAAAGAGGCATGTTCTGTGTGAATTAGTAAAATGTTCATGTACTACATATTTCAAGCTTTATTAAACTGGAGCAATTAACTCCCAAGTGTTCATTATACCGGTTGCTGTACCTTCAGGCCCAGGAGATCAGGAAATCATTATCCAAATGTGATTGTAAGATTGGTGGTCAGGAATGTAGTATTGGATATCTCAGAGTAGTAGTCTGGGGAACGGTATGTGATTGCAATGAGCACTGATCAGGCAAGGAACAGTTGATTTTGTGCAGAGAAGTGCGCTCATTTACATCCTCAATAGCTCTCGTTTTTCAAATCCGCGTCATCTTACCATGTTCTTAACCACATTGAGGCTTCACATGTTTATCTCGCTGATGAATTACTCCAGGATCATTGACTACCACACCAAGAAGAGCCCTACACTTAAATGACCCCTAATCCCTGCCTAATTGACCCTCAAGAACCTCCACTTGACCACTGTTCAGAACCTCCACTTGACCACTGTCTATAGTCAGAATTTTGCCTCAGGTGTTTCATGCATGTATTTCACATTCAAAATGGAAATTTTTTTCACTCCCTCTCTTATTGTTATCCAGTTTCTTAAGATCTGTAAGATGACCAAGGACATGCTTCTTATGGTTGGGTCAAAAAGTTTCAATTTGCTCAATCGAATATTCCTTTTAGACCCTCATGATGGAGTTATTTGTCTAGCCATTTTGAAATACTGAAAAGTTGTGCCTTTGCATGAACCAAAATATCACTGCCTAAAACTCAGCAAGCGCAAGTTATCTTTTCTTAGGTTGGTTGTCACTATTTATGTCTGCTAAGCGCAAGTTATCTTTTCTTAGGTTGGTTGTCACTATTTACGTCTGCAATGGAATTTGTGTGGTCTGGTTCTGTTTTGGAGTGGATGGAATGTGAGATGTCGGTGTGTAGTGCGTGGCATGTAGACCATGCATGTGGCCACAGAGGGGAAGCTCTCTGGAGCAACAGGATGCATATCCATGCTGCTTCCGGCAGCCTTGTTAACACAGAGTTGCTTTGATGCTACATGTTCTGGTATGCCACCTAAGATGTACACCTAGATTGTCTATCAGTCTTTTTTAAGATGTTTATTAATAATTTTCATAATCCCCAGAAATTTAAATAAATTTTTTTCAGTGAATGACGACCTTAACTTAATCCTGTTCCACCACAGTGGAAGTTATGGAGCCTTAGTCATTAGAGTCCCTACCTCAAGATCAGCCTGTCTAGGCTAGCCAATTCCATCTTAGGCCTACAGCCAAAAGGTCTTATCTCGATTTTGGGTCATTTGAGATATTCATGTCATGATACTTTCCCGTTTTATATGCATCTTCTCTCAAATCAGAAGCATGATGAGTTGTTATGTTTTTCTTTGTCTTCCTTCATATCACTTTATCTTTTGAAGATTTGTTTTGTCTCTGCTGTAAAGTAGAGAAAATCGAGATACGACCTTTTGGCTGTAGGTCGACCATATGACATTGCGGACTTAAGAAGCCTGCAGTTTCCAGAGGGTCATACAAGAATAATATAATTAATATTTCACAGACTAAGTTTTGGTCTAAGTATGTGTGAGATAATGTGTAAGGAAAGATCGAGTACAACAGACAAAGTTGCAGGTTAATTTGGAGGCTAAAAATAAGTCTGTTAAATAGTTTATTTTTTTTATCTTGTATGTTTCTTTAAGAGACTCACTAGTTATATTGGTACTCATTCTTAATGTCCTGCCGTGAAGAGCTCCACAGAATAGCGTTTACCGCAATGAAGTCGGTGGTCTGTGTATAAATAAACCCATTGGTATCTCGTCGAGGATACGCATTTGAGATCCGATCCAACTTTTTGTATCTCCTCGCAGCAGGCAGCAGAAAACAGAGCCTGTTCTGGCGTCTTCACGGAGACTCACCTGTGTTTTAGATGTGCAATGTTTATTTTCAATTCATGGCCACCACTTAGAGAAATATCTGCACTCGCAGTAAAGGTCAACTTATTCTTTGTTACCTTAAAACTCGTACACATAATCATAATGTCTGGGAGTTGTTTAATAAGGACATATATAAATACATACTTGGTGATCATCCCCACCCTACTCTGATAAACGGACTCGACCTACCGTAAAACTTTTGTTTATTTTTTATTTGAATAAAACTGCACAAAACTGATATGCTGGCACTCAAATTCCTGTTGTCTTGTGGACAACACAGGTTTCTAGTTATAGAGTTGCAAGGAAATAAATAACTGTTATTTCGTTGTACATCTGCTATGTATTCATGTCCTAGTTTATTGTAAAAGGTACATTATTACAGACAATACAGAATAGGGTTGCAAGGAAATGAATTCTTGTTATTTCCTTGTACATCTGCTATGTATTCATGTCCTCCACATGTAGAAAATAATTTTATATATAAAATATTTTAAAAAATTAGCCACCTGCCCTTCCCTCTTTCCAGGAAAAAGAATGATCACCAAGTATATATTTTTATGTGGCGTAAGTTTGTAAATAGAGTAAACTCGCTTATTTAACCGCTCATCGCTACACTTAAACTAACACTTAGTCCCAGAAATAGGCTTAATCTACAAAATTATGTTCATAATACAAAAAGAAAACCCAAATAATATAATCAGAAAAAGAGCCTAGAGCTGATACCTGGACTTGCTAAATATCTAGACTTCTTTGTATGCTCTAGGGTCTGGGAGACCGACTATGCTACACTATACTGGCAAGATGTTCTGTATACGCAAAAGTTGAAACAATTGTGTCATGATCACCATTGTCAAATGAAATGTGAAATGAATAAATATATGATATTTAGAATAAGTTAATTATGTGGTCAGGGAGTTTTGTTGGTGATTACATGAAGAGATAAACATGGTACAGTGGACTCTGTACAAACCGGACTCTGAGTAGTCCGGCATTCTGTAAAAACCAGCATAAAAGTCTGTCCCAGCAAATTCTGGTTTAAAATCATGTAAAATACTCTGACCAATCCGGCCTCTGTCCATTCTGGATTCCGGCATTCACTTTTAGTCCCAAACATGGTTTTCAAATGAAAAATACTCTGTAGAAACCTGCATTATCGACTGACTGGTAGCACCTATTACCACAACTTTTGTAAAAGCAAAATGATTCAATGTCAGCCGTGATCTAACAACTCGGGGCAACGCACATTCATTAGTTGTTGTGTCTAATTAATTGTTAGATACACAACTCATTAGTGATAACAAGATAACATAATAATTGATGTTTTAAACGTGTCATCACTTGGAAATATGTTCCGTGTTCATTCGACAAAATGTTACTCACTGACAGGTCAGTCGTCATTGTCAATCTCTCTAGAAACCGGCACTCTGTCTAAACCGGCATTTTTCCCAGTTCCACATGGTGCCGGTTTAGACAGAGTCCACTGTACTTAGTTTTAAGAGTGCCCGTTATAGAATCGGTCAAACCAGACTTCCATTGCACTTAGTGATCATAAGGAGGGCCATAGTGATAGAACCATTAATCTGCTAGACTTGGCAGTTGTGGGCTTTAAGGGCTCTCTTTCAGCCTGAAGATGGAAATCTGACAGCGACATGCAAACAACGTTGTGATATTGCTGAAAGATTGCCAAAATGTAACTTAAATTCTATTTAAAACCAGTCATTTTTAAACCAGTCTTGTCCAGTATCAAGTCCAGTTGATGAAAATATTGAAACGACACATTGCACTGATGCCTTGTCTACAGCCTTTTTCTTTGGTCAGGTTTGATTCTTGCTTTGGACCTTTGCAGGTGCTCTGATACAACCCTAACTCTCATGCTTAATCAAGAATTGTCGAAGTGAATGTGCTTTATCGAGCACTGATTTGATGAACCTGTGCCACGAAGCCTAAATATTACATAAGCAAATCTGTACTATCACCTGTTTCAGAAATCGTTGCCTCAGCTCTTTAGACACGACTACTGAACTTACCCAGAATATCCTGCTCACTTTAAACTTAAATGAACCTGCTTTGAAGAAGCTCTTGGCTAATTTTCTTCTAGAAATTTTCTTGGAGCAGAAAACGTTTCCGTTTTTAGGTTGCTAAGTACCATTGCTGACATGTTTTATCCTTAGTCGAATCAGTTGACCCAGAGGTGACCTGAAATTACAACCAGTGCAGTCTTGTTGAAAGACAAATCTGAAATATAGAACTTGAGTGGTATGCACAATAGAGATAACATTCAGAGTTTTTGTACTGTTGGAAACTAAATGTGAATTTGGAGAAATTTGCTTCAATTTGCACGTTTCATTGATGAAATATGCACACAAGAATTTATGAGATATTTTCGTCAGAGACTGTTTCAAGCAGAGTTCATCAATGGCAAACTGGAGTGTTGGTGAGATAGGATGCTAGGTTGTTCTGATCCGAGATTGCCCTGGGGCTAAGACACAAGGATGTCTGCTGCTGATGCCAGTGGTGCTGTTGCTGCCGTTGCTGAGAGTAGGGTATCTGCACCTGTATCTGCTGCAGACAGTGATGATGCAGAGGAAACTTGATTACAGGCCATAAACAACATGTAATCTTCATGTACCTGGGATTGGCACCAGCCGGAGGGATGGCTTCACGTAACTGTTGAGAGCTGGGGGATTAGGTACTGGAATGCCAGCCTTGAATAGAACAGAATATATAGAACACTACGTAACCATTTAACACATCACAACACATAACCAGTGTTTCCGTTTACCGTTTACTGGTCCTAGACCGGTAAAAATACCTGTAGGCCAGTATTTTGGTGAGTGGTTGGTCTCTGGGACTGGCTGTAAATGTTAAAAAAAACCTTTTAGATTATGTAGCATCTGTATATAGTTACAACAAAATATAACTTTTTTTCATCAAACTAAAATCTAAGCTGTAAAATGAACATGGGATGATATCACATTCTAATTTTATCTCGGTTATTCACATTTAAGTCCCCGGATGTAACTCGTGCATCAATTCTAAATTGGCCAGATGTCTTGTATGAGAAGCACGTGTGATCATGGTGTGATCATGATGACATCGAAGCAGACGACGCTTTCCGAGTATTTTGGAAAAAATGGGGCAGAAACAAAAGCATGTGTTCAACAATCTTATTTCTGATAATGAAAAAATTATTCATACAAACACTAACACAGATAAAGTAACGCAGTCTGCATTTAAACACTTGCTTGTGTAAATAAACCTTATTTTATTGGGATCGGCAACATTTTTATGGGACTGGTAATTTTAAACGTTCTTGGTCCACGAGACCGGTAAAACAATTGCCAGCGGGAGCACTGCACATAACTCTTTGCACTAAGCTACATATATACATGTAATTTCATATGTTTTGTTGCTTTATTTTGCAATGTTTCACACATGTACATTCACTCGCGTTCACCAGCCTAACGCCCATCTACTTGCAGTCTTACTCATCTAAAAACCTTACTTGCTGGCTACAAATCTTACTTGCACACTCATGGTTTTCCTCTTTCACTCACTCATACTGACTCCCTCTCTTTATCTCAAGTCTTCTTATTTACATATTCTTTTCCCCTTCCATCCACTCGCATCCTCTCACTCTCAACTTTCCCTTACTCAGTCATCTTTTATTTAGTTTCAACTTCTTCTCATTCATTCACTTGTTTCTTGTTAAATACTCATCGCTATCAAAAAGTCAAAGACATCTCTTCTGTTTACTTGTGGCATTTGCAGTCTCCAAATCATTCATTTTTTTGTGACATTGGCAATGACAACACCATCTAGGTTTTATGCATTGGCAGAAACAACACCACCCATTTTTTGTGATATTTGCAGTGACAACACCATCCGTTTTTTATGACATTGTCTGTGACAATACCATCCATTTTTTGTGACATTGTCAGTGACAATACCAGCCGTTTATTTGTGACATTGACGTTGAAAAAAACATTCTTTTTTGTGACATTGACAGTGACAACACCATCCTTTTTTGTGACATTGGCAGTGACAACACCATCCGTTTATTTGTGACATTGACAGTGAGGATACCATCTTTTTTTGGTGACATTGACAGTGAAACAGCATCCTTTCTTGTGACATTGACAGTGACAATACCATCCGTTTATTTGTGACATTGACAGTGACAACACCATCCATTTATTTGTGACATTGACAGTGACAACACCATCCATTTATTTGTGACATTGACAGTGACAACACCATTTTTTTTTTGTGGCATTGACATTTGCACTGACAACATAAAACCAGGGTGATCTAAAAGGTTCTTTAGTAGATTTGAACCAGGACTCTCTAAGATTTGAAGTGCCATTTTTCACAATCCCAAACAATAAATACTTTAAAGGGTATGCCCACACACATCTTCACAGTGCTGGCATGGAGACCTTCTTGCCCTCTGTTAACAGGACTGTACACAGTAATAGAAAAAGAATTAAATTTAGCTGTCTGGAATTGAATGTTCTCAATTTGGACATTTTCACTCAACACTGCTTGCACTGTCTGCACCTTCTGGATGGATCTCCACTGTCAAGCATTTGTCTGCAGAAAGCCCTGCAGGTATATGTTTAAATCAGCTTTAAATCATTCCTTGACTCGAAGCTCATTTGTTGTAGATGCACTAAAGTACAAGTTGACATGAATGTTCCCAGGTTTATGCAGACATTTGTTAAATATTTACATTAATTCCGTTTCTTGTCTTATTGCTAGACTGCAAATGTCAACATTTCAGTTTCATTCTTTTTAGAATACTTGATATGACAAAGGAAAGGTTAGAGCAGTAAAGCATTGTAAAGAGAATTGTTTAAAAGTCTCACAACATGAATTATTAAAGAGGTATCTATTCTGCGTACTTTTGAAATGTATATATTTATGAGCTCTATTTGAATGTCCTGGTATTTTGGTTATTTCATCAACCATGTTTGTGATATAAAGTTTTAATGTTAATATGACTAAGTAATAGAGGTTGGGTCATGTTTACTTTGTAAACTTTTTCTGAAAATTGAAATTAATATCTTTTTTAAATAAATTCTTCTGTGGATGGTTCAGATGTGAGTGTGAGCAAATCTGAATGACTCATGTTTTATTTGATTCATCCAATGTGACAATGTTCATCATTCATTCTGTTAAACGTTTTTTTTGATTAGGTACAAACTACTTTCTCACTCATATTACATATACTCGGTCATCAGATAACTCACTTTCTCACTTGCTCAAGTAGCCACTCAGTGTCTCTCTCTTTTTCACAAACACACACACACACAACACGCTCTCTCTCTCTCTCTGTCCGTGCAGAATGGTGCAGTGGTTACCGCATCGGCCCAGCAATCTGCCAGCCTTGGCAGTTGTGGTTCAAGTCCCGGCCGGGCACTTCTCTTTCAGCCCAGAGACACAGCAGCCCGACACCGTCGTGGCTGCAAAATTGCCAAAAGCCATGTAGAAATCCCAAATCTCTCTCTCTCTTTCTCACCCAATGGGGCTCCCGGGGAGTGACATGGTGTCACTTAGAAAGAATAGGGCCTGAGTAACCCAATGCTTGTCGTACAAGGCGACTTAGACTTTT
>JAUELE010216218.1:0-13176 GCA_031471655.1 Diodora aspera | reverse complement strand
GCCTTAAAGACTTTCAGAGATATGGTCCGGAAACGAAAAAAGGACGGACGGACAGACGGACAGACAGACAGACAGACAGACAGACGGACATGCTGATAGCTATATCCCCCCGCATTATATGCCGGGGGGGATAAAAAGCTTTGAATAAACCGTAATAAGGAATCAGTGGTTTATGTGTCTATAAGAACAAACTTGATAAACCAGATACATTGTCAACAAATTATTCAAACACTGGGACATTTTAACGTCCGTAACGTTTTAGTTTTATCAGTCATTCATTCGCGTGTGTAACACGTTCGACAGGACAGCGATTTATTAAACACCGCGCACCGTTTGTAGTAAGTGCAGACGGCTGATTTCGTTAGCATTTGGATGCTTTCCATTGATGTATCGGCCAAGAACATCATATTTTCTTTTTTAACGTGAACTCGTAAATTTAGAATGTTCGAGGGTTTACTCCTGCATTGTTAATATATTACGTGTCTATACACAATGTTTCACTCGAAACAATCAATTTTTAAGCTTTGTACACAACTATGATTTTGTCAACATTGAGGATATTTGTGTTCGTTACGGTCGTTTATCCTTGGGCAGTTATTTCTGAAGTCTAAACTCGCCCAGGAGTTGCAGGGCGGATGTGCACAAGCAATGAAGTGTGAACTGTGAAGTGCTCAATAGAATTTCCCTTTATCGTTAATGTTGTGCTGATTTGCAAGTGTTGATATTTTCTTTTATATAAATGTGATATGATTCAAATGTGTAACAGCTGACATTCGTGAACATCCGTAACATGAGATAGTCGTATTAGAGAACTATTATCAACGTTGCTGTTCTGGAAGTAAAAAAAGCACCTGCTGAATGACTTATTCTTCAATAGATAACCACTAAAATAAAATATACAATGTTAAAATAAAATCCGGCCTCCCTCCCCAGTGAAATTAGACAAAAGTGATAAGAAACAAGCTCTTTCTTTAAGTGACCGTAGAAATAACGTTGTTGTTTGTATTAACTCAACAAGTCAACACCAGTTGAGTTGTTAGTATAAGTGAAAAGTCCGTCCGTGCGTCTGTCCTTACGTAAACAATCCGACGTCACACCTCTAGCAGCCATAACTATTGATGAAACTTAATTACACATAACATACAGCATCTTTATAACATGAACTAATTTAGTATAGCAAAAGTGGGCAGGACAGGGTGCCAAATTGAAAAAAACAAGTTTGGTCAGTTTGAAGCTTTCTAATCAAGTTAGGAAGCTGAAATTTGTCTTGTAGAAAGTATAGTGTATGCCTGTTAACATATCAGGCGGGTTGGACAAATTAAAAACAAATGACCTTGCCTTGACCTTTGGCATGACTGCACCCATAGAACCCAATTTGAACGACTTTATACCTCTAGTAGTCACAAATATTGATCAAATTCAATAAAACTGTGCTTGCTACATCTTTGCCACATAAACTAGCTTGGTATTGCATTTGAGGCCTGCACCTCCCAAAATGGGTGGGCAGGGAGACATATTGAAAAACTTAAGTTTCGTTAATTTGAAGGTTTTGGATGAAGTTAGGAGGCTAAAACTTGGTTTGTGGACGGTATACTGTATACATGTTAACATTTCAGAAGGATTGTGACAAAGTTTGCAAAAATGAATTTTGACATGAAGGCACCCATTGCACCCTATTTGAGCAACGTAACACCTCTAGTGGTCACAAATAATGAACAAATTCAATACAACTTTTTGTACAGCACCTTTCTAACTTAAAGTAGTTTCCCTAAAAGCGGGTGTGGCAGAAGGGGATGCATTTTGTTCTGGCTCTAACCCCTCGATATGGATAAGAGGTATGGGGATATTGTTATCGCGAATCCATAGAAAAGGTTGAAACTATGTTTTTCAAAAGGTTTGTACGTGTAAACAAACGTATATCATCTAAAGCAATTCTAGGAGAAGTTGGTGTGTGCCCTTTATGTGTTACATGTATATATAATAGTCGATGCATGAAATACTGGTGTAAACTTGTCAGAAAGAATTGTTCTTGCTTGCGATATAGCTGTTATCTTATACTAAAATTTTTTGATGAAAATACAAGTATATGTAATGCCAAAAATTGGGTATCCAACATTCGAATGCTCCTATTTGTAACTGGATTTGCGTATGTATGGATTTTTCAAGATTTTGGGGATATGGATATGTTTATATACGCTTTCAAGCAACGTTGTACAGATATGCAGTTACAGCTATGGCATGACTCTATCTCTAGTTCAGAATTTCTTAATTATTATTCACAATTTAAATCTTTCTTTGAACCTGAAAAGTATATTTCTATTCTTGCATCTCATAAAGATCTTGTTTGAATTTCGTGTAAATTTCAATGCTCATCTCTCAAGTTAAATATTGTTCAGAAACAATATGATTCTTCAATTGATGTTGCTTCCCTATTGTGTACTAAATGTAATTTGGCGCGAGTTGAGGATGAGTATCATTTTTTACTTGTTTGTCCTGCATATACAGACTCTAGAAAACTGTTCATTGAACCAAACATAAGTTTGTAAAACTTGTTAATAGTAATGATTAAATGATTGTGAAAAACCTTGCCTTGTTTCTCAAGAGACATCTACCAATATAAAGATTTAATTTGGCATGTTATAAATACTACTCTCTTTTGACGCTGTTTATATATTACATCATTTCATGTACATTTGGCCATGTGACCTATAAACTGAAAAAAACTGTCTGTCTGTCTGTCTTAGTAGTTGCTTCCAAAAATTATGTTCAAGTATTCCTCAGTTGATAGTTATTTTTCAGGAATATGACATGTGTAATTATTGTACCACCTTTTCTGGAATGACTGTGTTGCTCAATTTTAGAAGCTTGGGGATATGCTCTTTGCTAGTGCAATTGCGATTTTTGTTAGCACATATGCCAACTTGAGAAGGACATTTCACTCAATTAGTGTATCAACGCTCTCGAAATCTGAAAATGTCTAATATATACACGGTTCACTGGGTACTGAAATCCAAATCTGTTTGTGGTCTGTTCACAACTAATTCGAAAGAGAAAACTGAAACATATACATGTACAGTAAAATCTGTAGACATGGATACATGTATTTAGTATGTTCAGTAACCGTGTTCATGTAATCACATGGCCCTGTCTCGCTAATGTAAAATGTAGATGTAATGAGAGCCACTGGGCCGGTATCACTGAATGAACTGTCTGCCTGTATGTTAAGCCATGAAGAACAGAACTGGTATTATTCCAGTTGGATATTCTTTGGCATTAGCTTGTCTTGTAGATTAGGTTAAGTGAAGATGTTCAAGCAAATAGTTCTAAGATAAAACTCAATTACAAATGATTTCAATGTTCGTTCTAAATTTGGGAAAGAAATGTGCCCAATTGATTCTTACATACTTTAAAAACGGTCGATATTTATTGTTGAAGGTAAAACATGTGTGCCGAGAAGACAATCTTTTACATCGTTATGCTTTATAAATGTCGCACTGCATTTTGTAAAGTTTGCACTGATGCAAAGAGTACGTACGTAGAAACTGTTCCCATCGGAACACTACTTTAGTGGCACGGGTGAACAAAACTGTCAGACTTTGAAAGTTAAGAAACAAACAACTTTCAGACTGGATTGTCACACACCAACCACATACCCCTCTTGTATCACTGCTGACGCTATAAAAAATGATCAAGAAATCAACAATATTTCCAACTAAAATATACTGAACAGCCATGACAGAAGGTGAATACAAAGATATCTGCTGGTGTACATTAGCGTGTCTATTCCTGCATATCATGAATATGTACAAGCAGGAATAGGCAATATATGTTTGATTTGATGAGGTGAAACCTGCGAGCAACAAATGTGCTGATCAACCAGAGATGCTGATACCACTCCTTGTTGCGCTATGTGTAGAGAAAATTCAATCATTCGTCGTTGAGATTCGAACCTAGACCTCTATCGTCGTAGGGAGAAGTGAATAAATCAACATCTGTCTCAGATTAAGAACGCTACCTTGCTATACAGATATATAAATGTATTGCCGCACATCTGTACATCCGATGGTACTGTTTGGCTCTGTCAGTAAATAGTAATGTAACTTCTCATCATTGTTCGCCGACTAAGAATGTTGAAATGGTATACACCGAACTGGCCGCCACAAATTAGATCTACGTCGAAGCAAAACATTGGTCCTGTAATGCTTATGCTTATTATTGGTTTCCGTTTGTGAAGTACGTGCACCTTCGCGATTCGAATTATGAATTATAAGTGTCTTAGTTTCTTGTTTTGACGATTGATATATCGTCAAAATTGACCAGTTATAAACTTTATAAACTTTCCTGAAAGTACCGCTGCTGTCGTCATTAGACAGCGCACACAACACGGATATTGAAATATATATACCACAGATAGGACGTACGCGTCATGTAACCACATACCACCAGGGGATGCAATTACCATACGCCACAAATTATATTATCAAGTTACTATTTGTATGTGTTCTTCAACAGTTTTTTCAGCTTTATTATTCAACTTAGCAAATCCAAGATAGTTTGATCCAGGGAGTTTGCACCGCTATCGACATCAGACAGCGCACAATGAACAGTTGTATGTATGTATGACAGATACATGTAGGGATTCCAAGTTTGTGTAGTAACTTTTGAAACAATTACTACAATGTCATCGATAGCGAATGGTCGCTGTGTTCGTTTTCCATGCTTATTTGTGGCAACCATCGGTGATTTATTAGTTAGTTCGGTCGAATCTTTGAACTTAAGCAAAACTGGCACTGTGTTTTGTAAGGTTTGTGTAGAGTATACACGCAGTTAAAGATGAGACGACTGCTGCATTGGCATACATGAGGTCTTAGGTGTCTAAATTGTTGAAGATACTTACGTTCACTAATTGATCAGTTAGAGTCAAAGATCTCATAATTGTGCGCTGGATTAGAATGATGAATCCCTTTGAGGTAGTTGCAATTTATCAATACTAGTACTGCGTGCTTGTGTTCTGTACAGTTAGAATGGATACAGTAGAATGGTGTAAAATCGTTAAACGAGGCGAACGTCCTGGGTGTCTGAATTGATACAGATTCTGACGCCCTATGATTTATTAGTTAGAATCAAAGGGTTCTCGTGTTTCAACAGTGGCAGTGTGATAATTCTGACAGTCTTTTGATGTATTAGGATACTTGATGTGGGTCAGTCAGTTAGCTTCGTGAATAAGTTCACGATTGGCGTGTATTGAAGGTTACATGTTAATGATCCACCGACAAGCACACACATTCAACAGAACCATTTGCTATTCAAACAAGGGTCAATGAATCAGCCCATATGAAATCAAAACTGAAAACAAACTAGGAAAACTTGTTCGCATAATTAATAGAGCATTGGATAAAGGTAATGAAGCAGATTTAGGATTTGAGAATCTAACGCTTTATCAAGAGATTACACGAGGAGTCAGGCTCAACTTGAATTATATACACAGCAGAAAAGAACCTGTTTCCTGTCCGTGTGTCATGTATTCAAATCTTCAGTGTATGTATCAAATCTTGTCAAAGCTGGTGCCTGACGCATACAAATTGATATTTTGTTGGTTTTTAGCCAAATTATCTTGAATGAATTTTCGTTACAACTGTTTAATCTTGGGATGAGGCGTCTGAAGAAAGGTCATTACAGGTGCATTGACTGCCAACATGTGCAAAATACATATTAACCCTTCAGCTGTTGTTGACAATAAGTTCTACCCAATTGTGAGCGTAGTCATTGCTATTCGGCAGGCAAAGGGTTAACTGGAGATCATAAACAAGACATACTAACAATAATGTGTTTTCATTTGCAAAATCTGCAAATAATACTTTCTAGTTCATACCACTCATATCTGTAATCCGGTGAACCCTGCTAGTCACCATATTTGAATGTAACAGCTGTCTGGATTTTCCTCCAGCTTGCAGATATATTTTACTGAGTCGACTTAATGTATTTACAAAAGAGCAACGTCCACTTGTCTTCATGTGACAAGGTCTCCCGGTCCATGATAGAAAGGCGTGTTGATTATTTGGTGTTGTTCGTTAATAAAGTCAAGTGTTATATGTTTAAGTAAACTTCCGCAAAATGAGTATATAATTATACAGCTTGAAAAGCTTTCACCTTCAACAATGACTTTCAGTGTCCAGCTGTTTGCAAAGCCATCAGAAGGAATCTGTCTGAAATGGATGATTAGCTCTACTTGGCGAGCCCTGTGATGAAGAGACAATCTCGCAGTAATCTTGATTAGCTTCACTGCGGAAGCGAGAACAGGCCATTATTTCGATGATTAATCGCTTGGGAAATAAGAAGGCCTTGCATCATCCCCAAATTTCTAATTTTCTTTAACTTGTAAACCCCTAAGTGTCAATATTAGTAGGTAATTCGCGAATTAACGTCCCTCCGTGCAAAAGGGCTCAATCTTGCACGTTGACCTGAGGTAAAAGTCGTGTTGGAACAAATGTGGTCTCTACCGGATCTGTGCTAGTTAGAATTAAGGAAGTTAAGTAAAGACCACTAGGATTAAGGTTCGGTTAAAGAGTAACGTATTTGACAACACGTGGTCTATACTAACGTTTCCCAATTGCAAACATGGAATGGACGGATTTGAGGGTTGGATGCAATCATGAAATGTATGGTGGTCATATTTGTTGCCGCAATTAATCGGTGCCCCCTGTATTTCATCGTTGGCTTCAGTATTAGCAATTGATGGATTTTGTATACATATGGGATGGTTGGAAATTTTGACATTGCGCAACCAAACGTTCAGCATAGAAAATGTTGAAAACGCAAATTATGTTATTTTGACAGAAGGGCACCTGTACCATTGCCTGTTACCTGTGTCAATACTGACATGTTTACGGTTACAACACTTTTTCAGCAATTCTAGGTAAAAGATGTAATATATAATTTTCGTTGTAAAGTTCATCTTTCTTAAATATTTTAATTAGCAATTTCAAATTATATCGTGTGGAATATGCAGAAAAATTATAGTATTTTATCATCAATTGTATTTATCAGTCCATGCTTTTATTGTATAGATAGCTTTTTACTTACATATAAAAAGAACACGTGCTACTGTTTATAACTTCAATTCCCCCATAACATTAGCTTTCTGCTTCTGATTGGTCAAAACTGGCGCCGCATCACCTGTTTGTGCAGTGATACGAAGCCCAAACCCTTGAAGTGATACTTCATGTTATGGCCATATCTGGGATACGCTACTCGTAAATGTATCACCTAATGTGCACATTTTCTCAGGTGATTATACAAACTTTATATTACCTTTGTTTACAGTGTTGGCAACTGCTCATACACAAACTGGCATGTACAAAGCCACTTGGGTGGCGTTGTTTACAATTGTAGAAGCATGCGATAGAATAATTTCCCGCCTTCAGAACAATGTTTGCCTCCCACCATTAACATCGGAGACTGAAGTTCAATACAACCACTTTAGCATTTCCTGCTTGCGTGCTCCGAGTACTGGACAGTGTGAATGGCTATTTACATTTCTCAACAGCAAACCCACAACTTTATGATTAACCGGAAACGTCAGAGGGGAGACTTGTTGATTTCATGAGATTTAGCAATGCACGCTACGTGAATTAAATAGATTGTACAGACTGATATGCTACCTACTTAGTAACACCCACCTACTGAATTCACAGTTTAGGTGAACTGGCTCAAAAGATATGGGTTTTCCCAGACAACACCCATGTAAGTTAAAACGTTAAAACTTTGTTAGTTTCGTTCAAAGGAAACAGCAAGTCGTTAATTGATGAAGGGAATATTCACAAATGTTTTTCTCCTTAAGATGGAAGCCGCTTATTATCCCCCGCCACGAAGTGGTAGCGGGGGATATTGGAATCGAGTTCGTCCGTCCGTCCGCCCGTCCTTCCCTCCTTCCGTCACACTTTTACTCTAGACAGCTTTCCTCGGAAAGTATTGTAGCCAAATCAATGACATTTGTCACACACATTGTTACTATGTTAAGGTTGATTGAGTTTGTAAATTAGCGCTTTGGGTGAATTATTTACAGAGTTATAGCCCTTGATTGCTTTTTCGTCACACTTTTACTCTAGACAATTTTTCATGGAAAGAATTGTAGCTAAATCAATGAAATTTGTCACACACATTGTTACTATGTTAAGGTTGATTGAGTTTGTAAATTAGCGCTTTGGGTGAATTATGTACAGAGTTAAAGCCCTTGATTGCTTTTGTTGACTTATTGCATATGTAGTGTAATGAAGACAGCTTTCTCAGAAGGTATCCAAGCTATATTGAACAAAACTTATGTTAGATACATATTCTCACCATAGCAATGTTGACTAAATATGAACATAGACACCTTTGATGGGTCATTTAGAGTTACAACAACAAATCTTGCCATGAAATTGAGAGTTTAGCTCGAGGTTTTAAGATATTTGAGTTGGAATACTTTGCTGACATATATAATGAGACATCAATGACACACACATGATCTTCATTACACTCTACATATCTGTGCCTGTCGATTGTTTTCAAGATTTGCACTTCTCTTGAAAATGACAAGATGTAATCTGCTTACATAGATTGGCATCATTTGTCTTGACGACGTTTCCCCATGACCCCTAAATCTCAGTGAAAACGTCCTTCGTGTCCATAGCGGAGTGTCCCACAATTTGAAAGAACAAAATGAATAATTAAGAACATATTACAGCCCAGTTGCTGATAGGACAGTAGTACATTCTGTGCAAGTTATTCATAGTGCTCAGCTCTGTAATTCCACAAAACGTGGTGTGCCATTAATCGCAAATTGTTCCAGGTTGATTTCAATGCGTTCAAATTCCTCATCCTTTAAGAGCTGACGGATTTGGGTTTCAGTAAACACAAATAAATATATGTACTTTGATCTTTGCCTCACTTAGCGTTGAGCATTTCACACCACGAAATGCCAGTCCTGTGTAATCCAGAACCAGAACAAAATTTGCATTGACCCCAATTTGATGTGCAATTGGAACAAAATAACCTTGTCAGTGTCTACAATATACAGGTTCTGAA
The DNA here is from genome assembly GCA_031471655.1 of Diodora aspera. Lineage (NCBI taxonomy): Eukaryota > Metazoa > Mollusca > Gastropoda > Lepetellida > Fissurellidae > Diodora > Diodora aspera. The sequence goes on along the minus strand of JAUELE010216218.1, from coordinate 4,110 downwards.
TGTTTTACGCCATTGACAATGATTGCATCATACACTTCTCCACTGCTATGCATAGTATTCTTACTAAAACAGATCTAAGTTTGATAAATATCTACGTTCATTTATCATTATCAACACAAACAGTGTAAATCGTACACAAAATAGTATTTGTGTTAATGTAATGAACTTTAACTATATCTCCGATCTTTTTACGTCCAACAATGTTTAATTTGACTTCCTATTCCTGTCCTCTCTCCACCCTACCCATAATTTAATGCAAATGCCTACATATATTCTGTGTTACATCTTGAAGATAAGATCAAAGTTTAAAAGATTGAGTCATGTTCGAATTGAGTGAATTAAAAATCAAACAATTTCCACTCTGAAGCATTTTCATTGTGGACCAGTGTAACTGATAATGTCATGAATGAGACTATTAACAACAGTGTATCTCTGAGAAGGCACGCACAGTGAACGAGTTCTGTGCTGATTGTAAGCTTTTGTAATGTATTTATTCCTTATGGTGTATTATTCAGTAAGGTGTGCTTTCCCCTCTTAATTGTGTTGCTAGACATAAACGAAGTAATGATGGATTAGAAGGCGTACATAACATTGTTTCCACGTTGCTGTTTGGTCTTTTAATCACTGCAGATACATCTGACATATGGTGAGATGTTGGTGTACTTGAAACACTCGATGGCATGCGGCAACCGCGTGAAGACAAAGTTCTTACGGTTTAGTTGAGGAACAATTCTGATATTCCAATTAAGAAGCTGCTGAATTCTTTTTGCAGCTGCGACATTTGCTTCGGTAAAAGAGTATTACTCGTACTAATGCTGGTGATATCACAGACATTGTTCACAGAAGATGTTGGTGAGGTAGGTAGGGTACATGTATATTTTGTAGGTTTGAACACACGTAAATTAAATAGACATGAATTGAAATTGCATTATAATTTTTAGGACAGCACAGTCACTGGTAACCGTTTTATTGTTTTAATCAATCCCAGCAGGCTTTGCTTCGCTTACTGAACAAATCGAGGCCACACGCAGTCCCTGAAAGGAGAGAACATACATTTATTCAACATATGTTGACCATAACAACATGGTTATTGGCTATGTGTGTGTGTGTGTGTGTGTGTGTGTGTGTGTGAGAGAGAGAGAGAGAGAGAGTTGATTTTGTACATCTGTCTAATAGCCAAAAGTCCTAAGTCGTGAGTCTATGATGGCAATAAGCTATACATGAAGCTCTCTGAGAAAAAAACATATACGCTTTGAATCACTCTCTTTTTGCAGGGTACGTTCTATCAACAACCCTGTTCAGCTAAGAACAAATGCGACAAAAACTGCTTCAGTTGACATATCACATGCAGTCATGACATTCAAGCAAACAAAATTAACAACCATTTGTTGCCAACCAATGGTATTTGTTCTTCAAACAAACTGTAACCTTTTACTCAGATTTGCCTTTGAGCTTAAGCACTTATCTATGATCGGTCTGTGGTCTCCACAAGTAAACTGCAAATACCATTTCACTTCTAATGTCATGTACAAGTTTTCCAAGAAAACTTCATGAAACACAATTCCTCCTGTATAAAAGTTAGTTTGAAAATATGCCTTTACCATTATGTCTCAAATGTAGCTCATGAATATTGGATCACATTCCTGTGCTTGCCACATGGATGTCTGTAGTTTGAGTGTTCCCGTTGTTGGACACTGGGGTATAAGTGGATTTCCGCTTGCAGGAAAAGGTATCCATAACATAGGTTCTAAACCTTCGTCCAGACAGGAAATACAGGTAGAAGTTGACAGCATGATTCGTATCGGCCACGCTAGAGGTGAACCTACTCAGAAAGTTCTGCCTGGCGATGCCCAAAGGATGAGTGGGTATCCAGTATGGGTACGATAAAACGAATATGCAAGATGGTACCGTTAGGACGAGGAACAGGACAGCAATAGTAATCAACATAATTGTAATCTGGCGTTCATTATGCCGTGATTCCGATCTTTTGGCGTCAGATTTGCTGACCAAGGACTCACGTTGAGAAGCAGACTGTTTCAGTCTGAGGATTATCAGGGTGTTAAGGATCGTTATGCAAGTAGCGGGGATAAACGCAAAGATTGAAGCACTTATGAAAAACCACGAAGGGTACATGAAGGGTTGATGTTCTTCTCGGACCATGCATGAATAGTGTTGGTGATCTGATGAAGTGATGGTGAAGAAGATATGAAAATGCACAAGGCAGAGGAACACGAATATTCCCAGTATAATAAAGCATGCTTTCTTGAAAGACCAAATCAGAGTGACTTTAAGAGGAAACCACACTGCTGTAAAACGCTCCGTTGAAAACACGACTAAGATCCAGCTGGAATAAGCTGCAAAGATTAATCCAAAGAAGTTAAGGAACTGGCAGCCCGTCGCATCTATCCAAAAAGTTCGGGAAATCGAATACTGGAGAATTATCTTTAGAACAATTGTCACATTGTCCACAAAAGCCAGCAGTGCGACATAAAACAGTGACGTGTTGAGTCTCTGTCTGAGCATGCGTCCAATGACAATGAGACTGACTGTATTTCCGGGGAATCCAAAAGCAAACACAATCCAGATGTAGTATTTGTGTAGAAACTGGGTCCCTGATATAAGGTTTTCGATCTCATTTTTAGTCTGTGGGCTGAGCGTCGGCGGAATAGTGGAATTTAAGGTTGCTGTTGTCCACATCGAGTCCGTGGTCGCGTTGGTCATGGTCGCATATTGAAACTGAAAAAAAGAATGACACGATGAATTTATGCATAAGTACAAAATATACACCATTGTTGTGGTGTCGTTCCTTCAAGATCTGGCTAGCATAATGAAAACATCTCACTCCCTCTCATCGTTGCAGAATTCGGCGAGGAATTAGCAAGAAGACACCAAATACTACATATACCGTAGTCTGTAAAACACAGAGTATGATCCGCAGCCATCATTACGACCCCGTGTGGATTTTCGGGGAGTGGCGTGTTGTCACTTAGATCGAAAGGGCCTCAGTAACCCGATGTGTGTCATACAAGGCGACTAAAACGGGAATCTTTTACTTTCACTTTCCTTTCTATCGACCCTTTTTCGCTCTGTGTGCACACCTTGCATATCAGGTTGCGTTACGGCTGAATTATTGCCCTTGCAACTTAAAATATTATTTCAACTCAACTCAACCATCATTACGCCTCTATCCCATATCTATCGCTAAATAAGGCGCTCGGCTTCCAATGAATTTAGTGGCGTTCAAACCACCGATAACCGCCTCCAGCATGAAAACATAATATGATCGTAATATGACTATTCTATCATTACTAATTACTGCACTGCGGTAACTGTGACGTCATTATGAAGTGTTCATGACGTCACTACATTCCATTAAAAACATTTCCACAGAAGACCAAGACCACGGCCGTGATGGGTCTGTAAATGTACCCGCTGATTGCCCAAGTATTTTTTTTATAATACCTTGACTTGCATTTGTGATAGAGAAAGAAGCGTGAATACTGTGAATAGTGTGAGGGGTGTTTGCTGAGAGTTGACCACCATTAATTGCAAAACTGACGAACACTGGCATTTGCAGCCGAAGAATAATCGTTCGGGGTCAGCTCGTGCATTGTATTCATGCTCTTGCGAATAGACCCATTGTTATTTATCAGCGGTTAGTGAGGATTTGATCACCTCTAAATTGTAAATCAGGATCCGGCAAACCGGAAAGTTGTGGTAGAATTACTATTGACGTATTCATTACTATAGGCGCATGAAATTATGATCTTTGTTGGGATAGAATATGGGAAACTGTTTTCTCGATCAGAAGGAAAAATTTTAACGTAAGGCTAGCTCCAGTTATAGGGCATTTGGTTATCTTCAAGAGTAATTCAAAAGTTACTTTCACTATGGCTCACTGTGTGTGTCATCTCGATTGCAACAAATATATTAGAAACACAACGTGTTATCACTTTAACTTATGTGGTATTTATTGATAAGGATGAATTCATGGGGGTCGACTAGAGTGATTGGCCATAAGCCAGAGACATTGAGCGACCAGAAGTTAGCACGTTATTCGTCATTCGTCATTCGACATTCGAAAGACGAATGACTAATAAATCCGTTATT
>JAUELE010216114.1:1667-13176 GCA_031471655.1 Diodora aspera | reverse complement strand
ATTTGACACCGTCATACTTTAAGGCCTAAAGATAGTCTTTTGTTTCTGGTCTCAACGCGTGTCAATCTCGCCCCTCCCCCCTCCTTCACTCTTCCCCTCCCCCCTCCTGATATTTATTGCCAAGGGCAGGTAACTCTAAACTCTGTTTTCCGGATTATAATTTTGACATGTTTTTTCTGACAAAGCCATGATTTTTTTTGTTTTAAGTTATTGAAAGTGTGTTATTCTGAAATATTATTTGCTTATCTGTCCGTACAGGTGATTATAGAATAGTCAGTCCGAAAAAAATAAAAAAAATAAAAAGGAAGATGGCATCATCGCTTCATTTTTGCCCAGAAGCAAAGACCAGAAACATTTCATTTTTTTAAGCCTAAACAACACTCCCTTCAATACATATCCAGGGCTAGAAATTATCAAGCGTCCAGGCTTAAAAAAACAAACCCACGGTTTCCCTTGGGCAACCAAATGTTTTCCAAACGCACAAGTTAGGCGTCCGACACAAATTGAAACAGGCAACCACACAATTTAGAACTATTCGCTGAAGCATTCGCAATTGTATAATTTTCATTCTGAAAATAAGTCTAATGAATTCATTTGAGCCCATATTTACTCAGCAAAAGTCATCACTTTCTATTTTGGTACAATAATGTATGATTGGGTTTAACAGGGCAACATGGTTGTCCACAGGACAACCCTGATTTGCTTTTTAGTAGCCCTAACGTTTTATCAGGGCAACCTCAGGATAAAATTAGTTTCGAGCACTGCATATCTCTTACATATGCAACACACGTTTACTTAAGTCTTGGTATAGTTTCTTTTCGTCGTCAGTATAGTTTCTCACAGAAACTGTTTACCGTGATTGCATTAACAGTCATGTCTCTGGCACCGTGTCATACATTTTGAATCACCTCATGAATAAACATCAACCTATAGGCGTGGTGTGCACGCAATATATCACAGAGATGTATTAGTCAATGAAATTATCACACCGAGAGGAAGCCACGGAGGCATGGACTGATTTCATTAAGACTAATAATATTCAGATTCAATAAACTGAGTGGGTGGGTTGACAGACATTGGTGTCAGCTCAAGGAATGGTACAAGGACCAAATAATCTGATTCAAATACAAATCTCCATGATTAGACTGGGTTTTGTCCCAGTCACCCAGTTGATTTAAATGTTAGTTATTTGTACTGTCCAATCAGAATCAAGTAGGTGAGGCTTTTTTGTTGACTTAAACGGGTGCAGATAAAAACGGGCCTTTGCGTATACTGGGCACCGTACTATCTTCCGGTACGTCGAGCAAGCTTTTTCATTGGATAATCACGGTGACCCTGTTTCTGTCTACGGTCACACGTAATCAGTCTGACACCTAAGGCAGCTAGCACGAACGTAGACGGAAATAGCCGAACATCAGATTGACATCTAACTTCAAAAACGTAACATCGAGTTGTCTCCCCTTGTTCTAGGGTCAATGCCGCCGAACAAGATACAGTGCTGGCAATATTTCACTTTCCCGTTAATATTTATGACAGTAATATTGTATACTGTGATATTTAACATGAAACCACATGCCAGAAACTGAACCAATTTCACACATCACATGACCTTGATGTCTTCTGTCACGTGACTTTCTAACGATGAAACCCTAGCTGTCAGACGACTGATTTCGGTGAGTATAAAATGGATTATTTCCATTGGGTGCATTGAAAGTGATTCTTAGATATTAGGATGAGACATACGACTGAATGTTTAAGTGTCCAAGCGTCATATATAGTTCTCACGAAGGTATCGCTACGCTACTGATTGTTCTCCCGAGATAACTCCGGCTGGAACTAATGTTTCGACATCAGGACTAGACGTTTAACTAGGACTTGAGTGGTTAAACGTCATACTACCAAATTGCTGCTGCTGATGTGTGTCGTCTGTAAATGGTTTTGAAGCCGTACCTCTTGACATCAACAACATGACGTCATAGATGTCTAGACGTTTCTGTGAGCAGTTGAAGACTCATCACGTTTTGACATTTAATGATTTGTGCCCACTTTTAATTGATCTCCGAGATGCTGAATCGTTTATAGAATGTGAAACGTTAAAGGACTTTCTTGTCCTTGTGGTCTTTTATAAGGTGCATTGTTACATGCATCTTGTGACATTGAATCCATTATTCTCCAGAGCATTAGGCTTTCGTCTGCAACATTTATATATGTTTACATCATACTGAAAATACACAATAGACCTTCTTACTTTTGTAGTAGACAGTGGATGCAGAGTTGTAAATATTTATATGCATTACGATGAATTATTTTCCTTAGTCAAACATGTACATAAGGCGTTGTTAAAGAATGTGTAATGTTGTAGATGTACATGTGTATGTGGAATTGTAACGAAACGAATTGATTGATGCTGTACATCTTAAAATATATCCTGAGCTTCCACTGGAGTATCTAATAAACGATCTCTTTCTCTCTCTCTCTCTCCTTTTCTCTCCTCATCTCCCTCTCCATCTCTATCTATCTCTAGAGCTCTCTCTTCCTCTCTCTCTCTCGTTGATAATACAAAATACATAGTGAATCAAAAGTGTATCATAACACCCATCCATCCATCCACCCATTATAATGAATATATATACATACAGACAGACAGGCAAAATACAGACAGACACACAGACACGCACGCACGCATGCATTCATTTCGGTGGACTGTTGAAGTGCTTGTGATAATCGTCTGTAAAGATGTTTTATTATTATACCAACATCGAGCGTTTGCTTGACTGCAGGGGCAATATTTCTCCTGCTCTGTCTTTACATACATTTAAACATCCTTAGGGTAGGGTCTTGCCCGTCGGTGGAAGTGACCACACTCATGCACCACACTTAAGAAATAGTTTATTTTCTACTCCATCATTGATCCACCCTTCAGATGTTTAAAAATATCTTGTTCAGTGTACATTCCCAGGCTTTTAACGATCCAGATACACTGTCACTTAATGCATTACCACGGACACACAGGACGCGGAGAGACGAGATGTTCTAGCGATAAGAAATGTGAGAACAAACTGATGTCATAATAATAAACAGTTATGTAGACTGGTCTGAACCAATAGGCAGATCGTAGCATAAGAACAGCTAGGTATGACCAGTCATCTTAGTATATTTCCTTTTGACAAACATTGAAATATGTGATTGATTAGGGGTTTTACGTTGTTTTCGGCAATCTTTTAGCCACATCACCACGGTGTCACCAACAACACGTCGGTATCGGGGCTTCTGTCTCTCAGAGCTGAAAGAGATATGCTCGGGCGGGACCACCAAGATTGCTGGACCGACGCGCTGACCACTGCGCCCAACTACATTGAAACATACATTCTCTCTCTATATATATATTGAATATGCAAAGCCTTACTCATAAAGTTGAAATAACGGCTCCACTCATGCACCAGTTTCCTGGAGACATTACCATGAATACACAATCATTACGTTTAATAGAATGTATTGCGTTACACACTGACATACACACAATTAAAATCTTACCAAAAAACCAATGGTTTCAACAACAAAGTTCGAATATAAAACCAATCAATTGGACGCAGACTGGAGTCCAAAAGATACTATACGAAAGCTTTGAGAGACGACTGACGAAAAGCCGAACACAAGTTGCAAATACAGGAGATATATATTGAACAGAGTGTAACAGTGACACAAGGACGAATGGAATATGAAAAAATGTAGCTTCTTATTTTAACTATACTGAAGAAAGGTTGTCATCAGTAATCTGGTGTCAAAGGTACCCTTGATCATTCTATCAAAGATTTGATTGTACATGAGGTCTTTTTAAAGCAACTTTTGTTACTTTATACTGTTGAGTTCATAGCGGTGACGTTTGCAAAGATTGACATGTGCTTATGGATATCATCTCATTAATGCCCCAGGAACTTCATTGTCGTGTTTTATGTTGGCATATGATCGCATTCAAATGTGCATTGTCAGTTATCACATTAGTCATCTTTGACACTCGTTTCTGTTCTTTGCTGTCGTAATAATATGTTAAAATGTAAGGTGGGGTGATAACCTTTACTAGCATGAGCACAGCGTATTTTGACCTTCAGCATATACTTTGTAATGCGTTACATGAAACCAAATCCAAATCTTTCGTATTAACAAACCCTGAAAATAGAATCAATGACTTTTTTATTTATACATTGGACGGGTTGCATGAAATCAATTGGATTTTTATTTATTTATACATTGGACGGGTTACATGATAAAAGAAATCAATGTTTCTGGAAACTATTGGACTGCCGCATTCGCTTCTTTTCTTACTGACAGGCTTTGAATGGCAAAGAGGGTTTAAACACATCCATAAATGACATCAGAAGCTTGCTTAAATAAGGCCACATCGACGAATTGATTTTTTGCAGACCTCCAGACATCCTAAAATTGAATCTGGGCAAGTCGAAACGTTTGGTAAATAGTGTTGAGTTGGATCAAGGCCTGCTTTAATCTCGTCAACTCACGCTTCAAACCGCCTCCAAAAATACCTTACATTCCACCTCAAATATTCAGCGAGAAGAGGGTGTGGGAGAATTTAGAAATGTATTGACAGTTTCTTCTGTATAGATGTATATAACTCCAAATATGTATATTTCCTGAAATGTGTAATGAGTACTGTGACGGCAGTGAGAAGTTGCGCCGAAACGCACGTTTGTGGTTAATAAGCGTGTCGCTCGAATACAGCTGATCTACAAGGTTTTGATACGTGGATTAGAATTATGATTCTTGTAATTTTCGTGATTTTCATGGATACCACGTGACCATTAATTTTATTATAAATATGATCACGTTTAGTTTAGACTTCACTTGACAGTGGGATCCAGAGGTGAGTACTTAGGTCTTTTTTAGGCGCCGGCCTTGGTCACTGGAGGGACAGTACCGCCGCGATCGTTTGCGTGACATTGTATTATCGAGTTCGAGTCCCTCCATGGCCCTCTCCTGGATCCCGCAGTCAAGTCCTGACCCCAGGTAAATATGTTTACTTTACATTAGTTTTGCATTAGGTTACCGGTTCCTTATTACGTCATAGTGACGTCATCGGCAAAGCCGTTTATGCCGGTTTGAGAATTGCGCACTTGGGCCGAGGTTATATGGCCATGCTTGATGCATTTATGTCTACTTAATAAACTTGTTTGTTGAATCTGAAAACCCCTAGTTGTTTCATATTTTGATTGCCGGCTGTCAAATAGAGCCGTTTGACGTCATACCAGCAAGAATACAAGTCGAAATACCGTTAAGCTGTCGCGTGAAACCTGTCCCCTCAACTCCAGAAGAAGCACAAGTCAAAAATACGGGTCGCACTATTCAGTTTTTCGGGGTTCTGTTAATGGTCATAAAATACACATTTCTGGTTTATTCTTAAAATACATGTGTTTTTCACATTTGAGACACTACATTTGACACCTGATGATATTGGACGAGAAAAAACCAGGACGATCGATGGATGTTTGTGCAAGTGCGTATGTGTTCTTGTTGAGAGTCACACGAAGTACAATATCAACCAATCTTCAAACACATGAATCGTACCCAGAGAGTGGTGTTAAATAATAATAATAAGAGGAAGAAGAAGAAGCTGTCCGAGGCGCCAACATCCCTCGTCATGTGGCTAAAGATAATGATTTAAATGAGCTAGAAGATTATTTATTACGAAAGTACAATGAAAATAGGATGACATGTTTGGAAACAATGTGTCTACAATGCAGGATTCAATGTCAAGACAGCTGGCTCTGAAAATGACATTTAGTACAGTCCAAATTCATATCCATGGAAACAAAATTTAAAAAACCTTTTAAAAATACAAAACGCAAAAGCCACACCTACATGTATACCACAAGTTGGATACATTCACAACGTGTTGTGAAAGAATACAACGGTTCAGGAGATACACATGTGTGACGTTTGAGACTAAGTAAAAATGTATATTCTAGAATACATAAACATATGCTCATTTTTGAAACTTCTAAACAGCAGGAACAACAACTGGACCGCTACATGTATATCTCTGTGATAAATGCAATCATTTTGTTTTTGTGATTGAGTTTAATTTTCTGTCTTTTTTGACAGTAAAGTTGGGAAGAAGGTTGAGGAAAATTTATGCTGAACTCGCTTTTGAAATCTCTCGCCTGCATTCCCAGTACACTGTTGTCCGACTCCTCACTATTCTCGGTGCCCTTGGTTTGCTTTCTCCTGGTCTGATAAATCAGATAAAAAATGTCCCGGGCTTCAACACAGAGAATACAGTCTCTCTGACAGTAATGGGAACCACTACACAGGGTATATAGTATGTGCAAGGCGTAGAACAGCATAGCAGTCCTTTTGATTCCTTTGCCTGGATGAAATCGCTGGTCGGAAAAGTGAAACCGAGGGCTTTCTCTGTGCAGCCCAGGACCAGTCTCTCCCTATCCGCAACCGCCAAGCATTGATTCTCGGTGAGAATATAGCAATGAAATGTCGTTTATGTTATTGTTTTGATGAAACCGTCCATCATCTTGTGAGCCAATGCCCTGTTTTGGCACCAACCTCTTATTTAGAGAGGCATGGCGGTATGGCAAAGGCTGTTTATTGCCGTCTCTGTCATGCTTGTGGCCATAGGCGTATGGGCATCCGTGGAGTTGGGGGAGGGGGTGGCAGTGACCTTCTTGCCCGAGAAATGAATGGGCACTCTTGTAGTTGGGGGAGAGTGACCTTTTTGCTCAAAACATGACCACCACGAGTAACCGAGAAGCAAAACAAAACAAACAAAAAACGTTGACACTCTGCTCTGCCCGTATCTTGGGGCGTTGTTGCCCGAAATCTGACCAATGTTACCCGAATCCGGGAGGCAACTACCCTATGCTGCCCCCCCCCCCGGCCCCTAAGCCTATGCTTGTGGCTTTAGTTTCGAAGTATGACGCTCAGCAAGGTTCTTCAAGATTGTCTGAAATAAGCTTTTCTACAGCTTTCGGAGACGTAAGTTCAACAAACCCGATCTTCTCTCTTTGATAAATGCAATCATTTTGTGTATTGAGTCTTTTGCCCCTTTGGATAGTAATGTTGGAAAGAAGATGGAGGAAACGTATTCCAAGTATGCTGATCTCGCTATGAAATATCTTGCCTGAGCCCCAGTACACAGGTGTCCGACTCCCCGTTGTTATCGGTGCCCTTGGTTTGGTTCCTCCTGATCTGATTTATGAGATCAGGAATGTCACAGGTTTCAACACCGGGAGCACAATCTTCCCGACAGTCTGTGCAATGCACAGAGTCTCCATAATTTGCGCAAGGTTCTTGGTCCGTTGGACTGGGCAGCATTTCCTGGGAGCCAGTCCCATTCGCTGTCTGGGTTGCGTGTAAGGGGGCAAGTGTTCCTGAGCTAATGATGATCCCTCAGGGAGTGACTGTGCCAAGACCACCCGACCCTCCTTGCTGCATATTTATCTTTTTGAATCTGTTTATTATAATAATAATAATGATAATAATAATGGTGTTTTTCCATAACGAATGTCATAATTACCTTCTTCATTGGGACAATGAATACTCAGCACACAACCAAAGGCACAGGTTATGTGCTAAAGGGTCAAACATATTAGCATCTCGTTGATTGTGCTTCCAGTTTCAATTGAGCGGACTTGTGTAATTTACTAGCCAAGCCACTTGCTCAAGCTGACACAACTGACATAATTGCGATACATGACTTTATGTTACTCCTCTCTGCAACGACTTGCTCACACACAACTAGGAAAGGTTAATCTGAATTCCCATGAGAAGCAGTACTTCAAACAAATCAAATTCGCTTTCAGACATTGCCAGTGGTACAGGCTTGATACGGGTACCTTTTAACGCGCAAATCATCACAATTAACAAGGGTTATTGCCTTTCGGCATATCAAATCAATCATTGTCTAAAGCGTTGCAGGTCGTGATGACATAATGCCAGGAACCGTGCAAATACATCCAAAACCGTACGCACACAGATAAAGGCAAACAAGAACAGCAATGGAAAAGAATGTTGTTGTCCGTGGTTAGCATTCCCTTGGATATGGGAAACTCAATACTGCTAATGAATAAATCACCATCGACCCAGTCCAGAGGGATGAAACAGGAGATCCACAACAAATCCACCTCCGCAGGGACACATTGATTATCACCAGGTATCTGGTTATTGTTATGGGTTACATACCGGCACTGTCAGAGAGATGGAGTAGATCACGGAAGCACACCACATGTCTGAGGTAAGTTCAGTTCCATTTTCACTCTCGTGTTCAAGTAGATGAATTTTAGTTAAAGCCAGATAAGGGTATGTCTAACATTTGTTTGTATCACTTCGCAATTTAGTGATAAAATTGAGATAAGGTGATAATCTCCGTGGAGGCACGCTCTACTACTACCGACTGTGATAGTTTTAATGTTCGGATTTCAAGTGAGTTAACTCATAATTAACAAAGTCTCCATTATTGTCTAGGCAATGAAAAGTATCTTTGACACGAGTCAGATATGTTCTGGTTTCATACGGATATTAAAGAGACATGATCAGAGTTGCATCTCCAATACCGAACACAAACTGAAAAACCGTTCAAGTCGGTCTGACTAAAACATCGATACATCAATTAAATAACGGCGAAATCCTACTGCAAATAATGTACGGTTAACTACAGTTTATTCGCCGAAAAGTTTACTTACTCGACAATTAATTGCTATACGGTCCCTATTTTAGTGACGTCATTGTAAATGGGTAGTAGCAAAAACGGTGACAAGCCAAAACGGTGACACCCCAAACTTGGCGAAAATCTACGGACAATTCAGTGTAATGATCGATGGATATACATATCTTTTGTTGTCACCGTTGTATCCAAAAAGTGTCACCGTTTGGACCAAATATCTTCCCCGTTTCGTCTAATTGTGACCGTTTCGTCCAATCGCATGTCATCGTTATGGCGTATCACCGTATTTGTTCGAAACGGTGACACTTTTTGTACACAACAGCAACAACAAAATATATATATATATATATCCATCGATCATTACACTGAATTGCCCGTAGATTTTCGCCAAGTTTGGCGTGTCACCGTTTTGACTCGTCACCGTTTTAGCTATAACCTATAAAATGATGACGTCACTAAAATGGAGAACATTTAGAATTAATTCTCGAGTTAGAGTAAGTAAACCTTTCGGCGAATAAAATGTAGTTAACCGTCCATTATTTTCATTAGGATTTCACCGTTATTTAAATGATGTCGTTGTTGTACTCAGACCGATTTGAAAGTTTTATTTAGTTTTTTTTCGGTATTGGAGATGCAACTATGATCATGCCCCTTTAAACCGACCCTGTATAGCATCTTAACCTGTAGCTCAGACAAAAATTGAATAACTTGGCATGCTTTTCTTATATGGTTAAAGTTACATATTACAGTGGTCACGTCGTCACGTGGTCACTGAAGATTTTGCTGTCACTTCAAAGAAATACATTGTGTCCCCGACCGGCACGTACTGACACAGTCCACATTGGAGTAATATTTTCCACGTCACCCTCAGATTCTGAACGTGCTCAGATTTCCGCCTAAGTCACAAGAAGGTCACCAAAGAAAACATGAGTGAGTCAGTGACGTACATGAGTGATGAGTATAAATGAGTCAAATATATAGTCTCTTGGAGATTGTGTTTGAAACGTCACACGTTTGTGAAACCGGATTTTGAAATATATTTGACATAGATAATGTGTTATTTTCAGATTGTGTTATTCCATCCGCACGACTCGTGTGTACATGTGTACTACGTCATATGACGCTCACCTGACCAATTCTGTACTTCCGATACCAATCCAACCAATTGGAACACCTTCGTGCATTTCCGTACCCGTGAAACATTTTAAAGCTGTTATGTGAAGAATATTCCCCCACCAATTAAATCGCAACTTGCAAACGTATGGACAAGCCGAACGTTTCAAAACTAAAAAACATAGTTCCTACGAATGTTGCACAACTTTTCATAAATACCACATGCACTATCTGTATATTGATGTTTACAAATTGGTAAATATCAACGAAAATACGACGTCTGCGCTGTCGGTTACTGGAAGCAGTTCGGGTTTTCCCACTCACGAGCGTTTGCACTGAGACTTAGTCTAGTGTTGGCAATGGCGGCCCGGCAACGGAGGCTTGATGGAATAGCGTAATTGGGGTTTCAATAGCAAACCAACGTAACTGTCGACATGGTCCTATCGTGAAAAATAGATTTAAGAAAAACCACGACACATCAGAACTGTCATCTTCGCCAGCCCAGGCTTTGGTGATCCGCAAATACTACTCACAAAACCTTGGCTTACGTCGTCTGCATTGATTGGAGAATTACGGTGTGTGCTGCATCCAATGAAATTACGCGACTCATTTCACGACCTTGAACTTCGAAAGGAAACAAACACTGTTCCTGTTTGGCATCGCTTGGCATGAATTCGAAGCTATATCCCTGTTTTTATCCATCATGGTGCCATTACCATCAGATAAATGTGAAATTTGTGCGTTAAATTAACCAAAGAAGCAACGTAAAACAATATTTTCGGATACCTTTCACCCACAAAAAACATGTCACGGTCGTGTCATTATTTTTGACATCGCACTCATAGAATGTATAAATAAAAGCCGTTATTTGATTGGCTGCTTTGCTCTCCTGGATTACGTTCTTGTTTGACCTAGAAAAAGATGGCGCCAGATGTGACCGGCTCTATGCAGACGACGTAAACCAAGGCTTTGTGAGTAGTATTTGCGGTTCACCAAAGCCTTGGCTAGCGAAGATGCATAACTGTATGCATTCAATAACGCAGTGTATGTATACTGATGTCCAAAAGAAACGATACAGAGAACATTGTTACATTTATCCACTCCTGCAGATATTTTTGTCAATTTACGTTGAGTTTCATTTAGTTCGCATCATACTTAAAATAACATTCTCTTGAATAAATATATCTGAAAATAGTCAACATTTGTTTCGGGGTTTTTTCAGTCGCCTGTGAAAGCCTTGGCTTGGTTACTTCAGGACGTGGGTATAGATTTTGATGTCATATCATGAAACAGAAGAGAGGAGCCACTCCATCCCATACACCCGCACCCAACAATCATCCTCGAAATCCAGAGCATAATGACTCCGCCAACGTCCGTCACATACCCTGGATGTACTCCTATCCTATAAACAACCAGTGAAATGTTGCATTCACTGCACGAAAAGAGACTCGCGATACATGTAAACACATAACGTCTTTACATCGCCGAGTGTTGGGAGAGACCGCGGGAGGCTCAATATGATAGGCCCTACCCTCTCGATACGATCGTCGTAAATAGAAGTGATTCCAGGGTATATGACGGACGTTGACGGAGTCAGTATGCCCTGGATTTCGAGAATGCCCAACAATTAATAATACAGGTTTCTATAAATCGAGTACGGTTTTGTTAGTGTAACCATATGTATTTGTCTTTCGTCACAACACAGTG
>JAUELE010216003.1:0-13179 GCA_031471655.1 Diodora aspera | reverse complement strand
GAACCTGCTCTCGTCAGAAAAGAGTATTCTCTGCCAGTCACGTATCTGCCAGCGACGAACTTGACGCGCCCACTGAATTCTCTGCTGACGATGTTGAAGTGTCAGGAACGTTCCCCTGTAAGGTCTGTAGTTCCTAATGCCATAGGAACCGAGACGTCTGACCACTGTCTGTCGACTGAGGCAGCGACCCAAAGCCGTTGTTGCCGTAGACGTTGCCGTCAGGAAGCGATTACGTAGGTGCAGATTACGGATGTACCGGTCTTCCTGTGCAGTTGTGACATGGGGTCTGCCTGATCTGGGTCGGTCTCTTGTCTGGCCAGTCTGTTGTAACCGCTGGACGAGGTTAGATATTGCCGTGGTAGAGCAACCAAAGGTTCTGGCAACGTGACCACGAGAAGCTCCCATTTGCATCATACCGATGGCTCGTTCACGCTGTTCCGCTGTAAGTCTTGGCATTCTGTCTGTGGTTTTTCAGTAACAGTGATGACAGCAGATTGTGTGAAGGGATTTTATACCAGCAATCGCACGTGCAGTTCGTGCAGCAGTGAGAAATCCGATTTTACAACAACCTGGCCTATGAACCATGATTTGATAATGTTGTGCTCCCAACACACATTTAAAGAATTTATGAACATGGGCCAATCCAGCGCATTGCATTTTGAAATATTCAAAAACACACATTTTGTTTTGAGCGAAAATTATGGGGGTCAAGTTTCTTTTGGACATGAGTATATATTCAACAAAGTCAACAAATGCTTTGAATTGGACTTTGTCCAAATGCCTGGGGTAATAATGTGCAGTGTTTTGGTGGGATAAGTATACATTATTGTTTAATCAACACGGCAAAGATTATTGGTACCGTAATTATAATATTCTCATCTCCAGACCAGTTCAGAAAATCCTGACCCTTTCATTTTGAAATACCAATGGTTACAAAGGGTATATTACATGCCCACACATAAATAATA
This sequence comes from Diodora aspera, assembly GCA_031471655.1. Classification (NCBI taxonomy): domain Eukaryota; kingdom Metazoa; phylum Mollusca; class Gastropoda; order Lepetellida; family Fissurellidae; genus Diodora; species Diodora aspera. The sequence goes on along the minus strand of JAUELE010216003.1, from coordinate 12,211 downwards.
TAAAACATTTGCTTATAGATCTTCAAGATTGTCAGATTTCTCTCACAATTACAAACATTCAGCAACACAAAATTGGAAAACAACTGTGATGACTCTAATATTATGTTTAGTTCAGGACTCAAGCACAGAAACCCAACCATAAAATGAGTGCAACATGTTTTCATCTGGCAAAGCACTTCTTGCAATTGTCTGAAACTATAACCATAAAGTTTCCTTCAGCACATACTTATCTCTTAGTAGTGGTCCCTCTATACAGGCGGCAAAGAGCAAGACTGACGACAAATCTGATAAATGTTAAGGACAGTTTCCGAAAAATACATTAAAAAATAGTTAACGCACAACATGTATTATTAGACAAGTAATACTTTCTCTCTATAAATATAGCCTACATGTACATTTGAGAAATTAGGCCTTTGAGTCTTAAAAAAGTTTAAATACCTTTCTATGAACTTTTGTGTTACTAAATTTAGGTGAAATAGTAGCCTAATGACACCAACCATAACTGATTTTGTTTTCAAGAGAACAAAATTTGTCAAGCAAATTAGTTTTAATATGAAGATATTTTACTTTATGTATACACATTATGCAAACAAAAAGCTGCATAGAATGGCACCACTGTTAACACTATTCAGTATTTTATCACAAATTTTGATGAAATAAAAGTTCCTATCATTTCTTTCACACCTGAGTTTATTACCAGAATTTGTCATTCTATGGTTAAAATTATCAATATTAAAGAAATTCATTAAAAAAGATATCACTCCTCAGTCTGAATACACACTGCAAGAAAAGATACAGACAAGTGACGTAGATCCTACAGCCCACAGAGTTCCTACAGGAATTGACTTCTGAGCATCTTTCAAGTCTCCAGAGTAGTTCGACCCCTGCTCAAAACCTGGAACAGTCACAGAATTCTTTTATAAATATCAAGCATTTATATAAATATTTGTTAAACTGTTTAGCATGAAAGACAAATTCCACTGAAATTCAAAATCCTTTGAAACTTCAATTTGTGAATTAAGTTTGGCATGAGCTTTGGGGTTTAAGCTCCACTTAAAGTTCATTGTTAAAAATTACAATGTCAACCAGTCTTGGTTTTAGGTTTCCTTCTTTATGAGCTGATAAATAGGATTTTACAACATTGATTTGCGACTTGAGCAGAAAGATAGTTACCAGTGATGGAAGGGAAGTATATTGCCAACAAAATCATGAAGGATGTAATGATATCTGTGGTAATATCCCCACGCTTCTTGTCTGCAGGTGTGGAGGATGCTGGGTGGACGCCAGATGTGTCCGTGTACTTCGAGTATACATTGTCTGAAAAGTAAGCTTATAAGTTAAAGGGACCACTATTATTGTCTGAAAATTTAAGCATTTTGTGTCAAGTGAACGTGCTCTGAAATGTACAAGCTAAAAGCAAGTTAAATCTGAAATGTGCAAGTCAAAAATACCATTGGAAATGAAAAGTTAAAAATATTATGTGAACAAACAGTTTCTGAAAAGAACATTCAATTAAACACACTGAATGACTGAAAACTGACAACAAACATGCAATTGAGTTTTCACTTAATGTCATTTTCAGCAGTTTTTCAGATATGTAAACAGAACATTGACCCAAACAAGCCAACCTACTGGGCAAAAGAAAGTTAACACATGTAACTCCAGTTTCATCTGTTACAAAGATAAGTTGAGACCTGATCAGAAAATAGTCAACAAAATATACCCTTTGTACACATCGCAGTCGCAGATTCCTGAATCATAAAAACAGGATTGTGGGCATTTGATGCGCATGATTGTTGCATAAATACTGATCAATACAGAGCAAAGATGCAGTACACGTGCAATTTTTTGTTCTTGACTCCATGGATCTTTAACCCCAGCTTATGGTCGGTAGACTATTGTTAATGTTTTGGCCAGTAGTTTACCGGTAGATAGATTGAACAAAATCTCAAAATGGCTACTGTCTAGCCTGTCACCTGGCTGGGGCAGCAAAGCAATTTCAGAGAGGTGGGGGGTTGGGGGACCTGGTAAGGGTATCAGGGGGTTGCATTGGTGTCACCAATTGTTACCGAGCTAAAGAGGCTGAAAAGCCCTAAAAAATCATTTTGTACCATGAAAGTGAAGCAGCTCAGTCCTTTCCCACTTCCCTTCCACCAACCATGTTTAATAAGGTGTCTTAGTATAAAAATGAGTTCTAACTTAAACTGTCTTTAACCCCACAATACGTGAAGTAAGGCCTTTTTGTGCACTCATTAAAGGAACATGATTAGAGATTCAGGTACCTCAAACTATGTTCAGAGCTTGTCTTTCTGTTCATCTGTTCATCACATAATATAATACCGTGCTGTATTTTTTTCCGATTTTTTCCGCAAAGATTTCACACTAATTGAGGCGATGAAGAAAAGCGTTTTTCAGTAAAACTATTATTAACAGGACCGGATTGACGGACCAATTGGAAGCTACTTTAACGGAGCCCGATTTAAGGCTATAAAAATGTTGGTTGGTTCGATTCTTAGTGGGACTATTTCAGCCATTTGCTCACTTTCGCCAGATGAGTATAGGAGGAAAGTCTGTATATCCAGTGGGGACTACACGAAGGAAAGGGACAGACCCCCAGTAAATAAAAGAGGAAAGATTACCTACGCGAGGCCCCCTTAAGCGCCGGGCCAGATTGGGAACAATCTGTCCAATCGGCTTAAAACCGGCTTTGGTTATTAAAGGAAAATCCACTGAAAGACATTATCTCTCTCAGATAACATTCTTTTTCAAATAACATTCTTTCTCAGATAACATCATTGAAATCCCAACTCTGTCTACAGCACTGTGAAGGATAAAAATACTGATATCTTTCCAAAGAGCTGGCTGAGACAAAATACGTGACGGGAAACATTTGCAAGACAGTCCTCTTCGTTTACCCCAATTGATTGATCAAGTTTATGAAAAGAAATGACAATTAAGACCACTGGTAGAGAGGACAATGATGAAATTAATCATAAGCACGATATTTACCATGTCAACAGATGATTAATTGCTGTTATGCATTGGCCTCTCTTGTTTGTTTGGCAATCCCTAACACTTTTATTTTCATAATCGACTGGATAAACATTGAACCATTAAGGGAAACATTGGGTGTAAATGTTTCAATGATGTAAATAGATATTGTCAAATACAGGTGTGTATACTAGCAATATTGGCATGGCTAGTGTTTGCGAGGTGTGGGAGGGTTACCTCTTAAGGAAACTACAAATTATTTTATGATTCATGTAAAACTTACCAATAATAATTATTTCCTTTACTTATTAACACTTTGCCAGTTTTAAAATCATGAATTTAGCTAAATAGCATTAGGAAAATGGTACTGTGAGAAACAGAAATATTTGATTCAGAATACAATCCTAACCTACACCCTTTAATGTTGAATCTTTAATGCCCAAGAAGGAATATGATTTTTAGTCTCTTTAAGTATGTTAATGCTGTATGTTGCTGTTAGTATTTCCATTTTTCGCACTGCCATTTTTAGTTCTAGAGTAGTTGAGGTAATGTCCTGACTGTTTCATGAACCAATGCGATTTGTCGTTCTTGGAATCTCTGGTACCTGGCATGGAGGTTTTTTTAAAACTTATAAGATATTTTACTTATCCGAGCATCGCCAAGTAGTCACAATAAGTAAATGAGATAAAAAAGGATATGACATTACCGGGCTTTATTACCGAAATTACCGACGTTTTTCCCCCCATCAGTTTGCACACGGACATATTGGATGGATCACTTGTGTATTTTACTTATCCGATGGCATTTACTCAAGTAATTGATTGAAGGGACCTTGGAACACATTTTAGTTATCCGGAATGTTTACTAAAGGGATTTTGCTTATCCGTATCAAAATAATAATAAATGAAGAAGAAACGCGAGGGGAACGCATGAAATGTTTTACTTATCCGGATCATTTACTTATCCGGATTTCGCTGTAAGTATCAAATATAGATGCTCTAAGCACAAATACTCCTACCAACTCCCTGAGGCTGGAATGTTGCATTCTAGATCCTCCCTGCCTGTTAAAAGTCCTTAATCAGTATTTTATTCAGTGTTCTCGTCAAAGACCGTGTCGTACAACTGATGTCCCAGGAACCCTGCTGTTACATTATCTATAGTAGCATTTGTCTAGTTGGTCTGTAGAAGAATCTATTTCAGCCACTCACTCCCGGCAGCGATCTAAATTTAGCTAAAGTCAGTCTGTATGATCTACCGTCTTTATATGGTTCATATCATATATATTCTGCTCTTATTCTATAAACCCATTGTAGTCATCAATTACGTCTCTAGAGGATGTGGGGGATGATGGCCGCACTGGTGATACCATTAGATCGAGTTGACAGTCTGTAAAATGTTTGTAATTTAAAGGGGTAAGCTTAAAGTTAGATACGTGATCACACTCGGTGTTTTCTTTTGAAAACAACAACCTTTGGAACGATAAATACACATAAAAGTATGTACAGACAACGAATAATGCACAAGAGATATAGCATGTTTGTTGGTTTAACAGCCTCATGAAATACCGTATCTGTTGTGTGACCCCCATGCCAGAAATTAGAAAAAACAATGCATTCCGAACTTTCCGACATAATCTTGAAAATATTCGTAAACCTTCAGAAACATTACACTTAAAAATAAAATGCATTCGGCTCATATTCAGAAAAAAATATCAAAAATCGAGGTAACATTCCACGGTAAACTCTCATAGAAAGGTTCGGAATAAGGCTGGCTATTTGAAAATCGAAAATATAGGTTTGCATCTGCCGGGTCCAAGGGACCAAGGCGTTTTTTAATTGGGCATACAATTTCACAATGTAGGATTTATGTTATTCATTTCACACATATAGCACCATACCAATTTAGCGTTCGGGAGCATGTATCCAACTTTAATTTTGCCAGCTAGGAACTGCCGCCAAGGGACATCCTCCAGTATGAAGCCCTTTTCTGTTATGTTTTGTTGGGGACAGGGGCGGGGGCGAGAGGTGTGGTCTCTTGCTTCGGGGGCTACCAATCTTAATTCGGCTTTGTAAGGTATCTGTTTGGTCTTATACGTCAAGGGGGTGTGGGTGGCGGGGGATCACCAAGAGTTACCGCACCGAGTGTCACCAACCCTAGTAAGTCTTAGAGAAATTACAAGAAAATTGGTGTAAAAATACTCCATCTGAATTGTCAACCCAAAGAAGGATTTAATATAACGTTTATTGTAAATGTACCGGATTTGTCACCGGTAGAGTGTAATTTCCGTCTTTCAACCTACACATACATGCATCCCGCCAATGGTCAAAATACGTGAGGTGGTTACCATAATAATGGTAAATAGTACACATAACACCAAAGTCGTGATGAAAAGGCGTGGGAATGTTGTTTTGTTTCAATAATTGATAAATTGACCGCCTGATAGATTTCGTACGTTGCTCTACCCACCAATCATTTGGTAATTACGTTCGTACCGATACCTGAATTAGCCAATGACAACCTTGATCTTCTATCGTCCTCGGGGCGCTCTCCCACGTCTTCAAGACCGCTGTATTCATGACGTCACCTGGCAGAAGTTTTTTGTACCAAAGTCTATGTTGTTATCACCTCTCAAGGAATCTATGATATCCGCATTTTACGCTATAAATATAATTTAAAAGTAATTGGTCTGTTCTTCTGTCGCTGGTCTGCAACCGCTAGGAAAATGCTGTGGATATCGCGTCGACAAATCAGCGGTCAAGATCACTAGACTTTGTGCGCGTTTTGCGCATGACAGAAAGTCAATTGAGCGGAATATGTGGTGTCAGATTTCATATGGCTCTTACTGTTGAAGTCGAATAATTACGATTGGTTTATGACTTGTTATTGAATTTTACATAAGTAACAAATAATCCAGGACTAGAAATATAACATAAATATACCTTTGTAACAATACTTTTATTTTAGTGTGTTATGAACATTTATGAACAAAGTCTATTTTGTGTTCTGAAGTAGGGGGTGAGTTGGCCCCATGCAGGTGACAAGCGTGCGAAGTTAAGCAACGTCGAGCCCGGAGAGTAGTTGAATGGGTGATCGACTGGTGTTGGAAAGCTTGAAGGTCTTCAAGGGTTCACCCTGCTCGCAATGAGACACTGGCAGTGTCAGTGGTGTCGCCTTGGGCAAGTAGCTTTGCTCGTTAATTGCCTCAGTCCACCCAACTGAAATTGGGTACCTGGTCAGAAGTGATGGTAGTTTGAAAGTTCACCTTCCAGCGCCTAATTGACAGCTTGGGTTGTATAATCAAACCCCTGCGCAACATTTGAGATTCTGTTATCAGTTGTTGGGGTTTTTAAATCTTTGTCCTATGAATGAATTAATGATCTAATACCCTATCTTGTCTTCCGATTCATTATGCATAATTCATTATTCTGCATCAGATATCTGCTGTATAAAGAGAAGATCAGAGACCAACTCAAGAATCCTATTACAAACACATTTATAACACGATTTAATCCTTTTATAACCGCGGTTAGACTATTGACGAGCTATTATTCTCACACTCTCGTCGCTTACTCACTACCACTGACACATTACTTTAGTATTACTACTTGCATCCATAAGCGTACGCCCCGGCGCCTCGGAGGGTTGCATCCCCCCACCCCCAAGATATATAAGTTTTAAAATATCTTTCAGCAAAAGCCCATAATTCAGCCAGCAGCTGAAACTTTTCTGTTTTAGAAAAAAAATCTAAAAATCCACATTTTCAAAATTGCCTATGATTAAACTGTTTCGCTAACCATAAATGGGTAGCCCCCTTAAGTGGGGTCAGGGTCTCAGGCATTTGTCGTATTTATCATTATCGTGTTGTGTTCATCATACCTATAACACATATTTTATACATGTATTTTAATACTTATTTCTATTGTAACATGTGTTTACTGATTTTTGGTGTCTCATGGGCCAAAATGGCCGGACACTCTTTTGAGTGTGTGACATTTTAATAAAATAAATATTCTTCTTCAAAACAAATATTCTTCTGTAAATGGCCTGTGATCGGCTTGGCTGAAACTCGGCGCTATACAAACAAATAGGTTAGATTAGATTAGCAGGAAAGTGACATCAATTTTTGTTTCGCTTTTCGCTCTTACTAGGACCTCACAGCAGCTTCGAAGCTCTTGAAACCTCACATACATTGTGTAACGTTTTAGGGCAAGAAGGACACCCCCCTCCCCAAGTCCGAATGTGCTCATACTAGCATAATAAGAAAGTACCTGTTTGACTATATCGATACTCCTCCTTAACGGTACCCTGTGTTTTTAGATATTCTTAAAAGTTGTGCGCCGTGGCGTTTAAGCAAACGGGTTAGAAGGAGCTATAGCGATGAATACTGTTTCGGGTGAATTGGCGATACACCCTGTCACACCTTCAGGTCGTAAGAACCCTATCGATTTTCGATAGCTTGTATATGATCACTTTTCTATAGATTATTGATCCACATTGTTTCAGGCAGACATGTTAATTAGCTGCTGTTAATTCTGTACTTTTCTGCTGGCCTATTGATTGTCACGTGACAGACGCCTACGATATGGTTGTTGTGTGAATGCGCTGAGTATCTTCTCATTTGTTCATGGGAGGTGATCTGGGAGACATCCGTTGATTGGCGCAGCTCACACAGGTACTTTCTACAATTGTCTTTAATGCCTACATAATATTCATGCACATAGATTTTCAAATGTGAAGTAAGTTTTGTATCTTACTTACCTTAGGTTAATTCTTAAAATATTTTTTATATTGTAAACATTGGTTTCGAGTTTCGTAGATGCATATTGTTATTTTATGAAAGAAATTGGCAACGATTCTTCGGGAAAAGATTAGAAAGATGTATTAGGACGAAAATTCTTTACTTTTTTAAAACATATTATTTTTATTTCTATGAATGTTTAAGAGGTTATAGTGAAGTATTTGTGAAGCATGGGTGCGGCTGTTGAAAATGATGACGACACATCATGAACTCTACAGACCTTTACATAATTATATCTCGGCTCAAGCTTGAGATGACATCAAACATGGAGAAAATGAGTCGAAAAGAATTTAGTATTAAATGTTATCCAAGTTTTAAACATGGCTGGTTACCGTGGGAAATAAGAGAGATGCTTTAATTAGTTCGTCACCTTTTCAGTCTATTTGTCATCCGAATGATGTTAGTCGAAATTATACACGCTGTATTATATCTAATTTTTGTTTCAAATTTGTTTGATCTCAAGGCAAAATCTTTAAAGCAAACATTATCTGTCACACGGAAGCTGAAACCGTGTTTTGTCGATCGCGGTCTTGACTTGAGGTGTTGTTACCTTGGATTAGAACGCCTAGGGATAATGGGCTGTAGTAAGCTAGAGATGAGGTTTCCGTGCGGGAAACTTAGTTCGTCGCGATTCATTACTCGACCAATACGGTCAGCCCTTCAGACCTGATCAGTGCACTTTTTCACGAGACGTGATAAGGATAAATGAGTATTACAAATGATGAGAAACTTTGTTACCAAAACAGGAAATCTGGTTTGGGGAAATAAGTGTACAGATTACTTTACCTTGGTATGGTTTTCGAAATGACATGTTCTAGACGAACATCCAGCTAATCTATTGAAAGAGCGAAACAAATCGGTTTCTTGCGTAAATCTGGTATTGTGGATAAAAGTAGTTAGGCTCATGTGTGTGATACTCCCCTGAGGCTCTCGGGGATGTCATATTGACAGGGTCTGTGAGTATGTTTACAGGGGAGTTTAAGCATTGATGCTGTCGATGACAGTCCTTTCAAAAAGTATTTGGTTGCTCTGATTACGGTGAATCTGTTTGTCTGCAAGACCGGTTTCAATCATTAGATCTGGTTTGCTGTCACGGAGTCCAGTCTCGCGGGCTTGCGACAACTGCGGATGCCAGTATTACACGCTGTTCTGACTACGAAACGCTTGTCATACTGACTTGTGCTTTAATTTAAAATGTTTCAAATTAATTTACTTCTATTGGGGGATTAATTCTTTTTTATATTGATAGATAGAAGTGTTTCTTTACTTATATTAAAGATCTTGCCCTGTTTTGCAATTGAATTTACTTTGGTGGAGAAAATAATTCTTTCCTTATTTATAGATAGAAATGTTCCATCACTTATATATATCTTACCCTGTTTTGGCAGTTGAATTTACTTTTTTTTTCTAGAAAATACTTCTTTCTTTATTGATAGATAGACATGTGTCTTTACTGATATAGATATTGCCCTTTTGCAGTTGAATTTACTATGGTCGGGGAAATAATTCTTTCTTTATTGATAGATAGAAATGTGTCTTAACTAATATGGATCTTACCTTTTTTCGCAACTGAATTTACTTTTATCGGGGGAATAATTCTTTCTTTATTGATAGATAGAAATGTTTCTTTACTGGTATAGATCTTGCCCTTTTTGGAGTGAATGTACTTTGATCGGGGAACTAATTCGTTCTATATTGATAGATATATATGTTTCTTTACGGATGTAGATCGTACCCTTTTTGCAGTTGAAGTTACTTTGGTCGGGGAAATAATTTTTCTTTATTGATAGATAGATATGTGTCTTTACTGATATAGGTCTTGCCCTTTTTAAAGTTGAATTTACTTTGGTCGGGGAAATAATTCTTTCTTTATTGAGATATGGTTCTTTACTAATATGGATCTTGCACTTTTTGCAGTTAAATTTACGTTGGTGGAGGAAATAATTCTTTCTTTATTGATAGATGAAAATGTTTCTTTACTGATATAGACCTTTCTCTTTTTTGGCAACTGAATTTACCTTTCTCGAGGGAATGATTCTTTCTTTATTGATAGATGGAGATGTTTCTTTACTGATATAGATCTTGCCCTTTTTGGAGTGAATGTACTTTGGTTGGGGAAATAATTCTTTCTTTATTGATAAATAATAATGTTATTTACTGATATAGATCTCGCCCTATTTTGCAATTGAATTTACTTTGGTGGGGAAAATACTTCTTGCTTTATTGATGAATAGACATGTTTCTTCACTGATATAGATCTTACCCTGTTTTTGCATTGAACATATCATTTAAGAAAGTAGAGCGGTACACTTATGTATACATAGTTGGTGGTAGTAGTAGGAGGAGAATAAGCAGTAGCAGCAGCAGAAGTAGTGGTAGCAGTAGTAGAAGTAATAGCCATTACCTTCTGTTATGTTCATACCCTTACGGGTTGTAAATGTTGTCTTCCGATAAGTTCGGGGTTTTGAACGAATGAAACTCCCTGTCCGTTTCTGCCACTCAAGGAATAGAGGACGTTTTGTTTTCATTAAGAATCTAGTTTAAACACGGAATACTGGGAATGGTAAACACCTTATTTTGAATGTTTGCAATGACATGTAGACAATATGTTTGTTATCTTATAAAAATGCTCTCGCTTTAACTTGAACAAGGTTTGTGTTTAAGAAATATATATACTGACGTCCAAAAAAAAGGTATACCAAATGATTTCATTTATTTTCCTTTACGTCTTTATGCCATAGTTGATCAAAAGGATGCTTGGATTTCGGTGAGTGTAATTTGACTGACATCATCTCATTGATAAACCTTGTATATCCAACGCATTTGTGAATTTATTCGGTAGTCTATCAAAATCTTAGTATACTTTCTTTTGGACGTCAGTATATTTTCAAAGCTTGCCGACATTCTCTCAATCCTAAAAGAATCGGTTGTTGAAAGTCAAGAGTCACTGTCACCATTCAGATAAAATATTATAATCCCTTGCAGTTCGAATATCACTTACATCGACGCCATTTATTTAAAACAATGACATGAAGTTGGGTTTACCTTGTAAGCATCTAATTAAAAAATTTCAATAATTTTTTTTTATCACAGTACGCACAGTAAAAAGAGACGTGCTCATGTGAATAGTTTCCATTCTAAAGTCTAAAAGAAACTATACCAAGACTATAAGACATGCCTGAAGAAAAAAAACCCAAATATTGGATATTTTTTCAGAAATATTTATAATTCAAGGAAATGTTGTGTCAGCACGATGTGGACTAAATGAACCAAATCTCACGAAAATGTACGAACTTTTCTGATGAACAATAACAATTAAAACTGGGGTTGGTAAAGGTTGTAATCATTCTTCTCTGTATCGTTTCTCTTGCGCGTCAGTTTATATTTTTATTCCTAGCTATGTCAGATAATTACGGTATTGAAATCCAGAAGCACAGCTCTGCGCGATAGGTGTTCATATGTACTGTAAGAGAAATTTCCTGCCTACGCAGAATCGTTTTTTGATCCCTCGAAATAAACTGAACTGCTACTCACAGTCATCCGTCACAAGGCAATTATAAAGCAAACTAGTTTTTCTCTCATGGCATGAGACAATCTATTTTATCTTAGATAATTTCCCACAAACTATTTATTTTTTAAATATAATATTAGGTTTGGTATTTAATATAATTACAGGCATATACAATGTCATTAAAAGGAGTGGGGAGATTAAACCAGAGAGTTGGAAGCTTAATCTCGACAAGCGCAGCGAGGGGTATTGTAGGGGCATCAGGCTCCGGACAGGAAAATAATGTATTGACGCTCTGAGACGCATGACACATTTTCCTGCATTTATTTTGAACAATATGGGATTTGCAATTGGTCCAAATAATGCATCGTCATGTAATTTTAACAGGGAGGCGGAAACTAGGGTCATCAGGTGAGGGTCAAGGGGCCGTGTAGGCCCCGGAAGCCCTGAAAATCCTAGATAATAATAATAATATGTACATTTATAACGCGCTAAACTCCATGGGATTATGCTCATAGCGCTCATTTTTATGCATGTTGGCAAAGAATTCCAATGCCTGGCGGCTGTTACAGCAAATGATCTGTATCCGAAGGTTTTCAGATTCCAGTGAGGTATGCAAAGTAGGTCCTTGGAAGTTGATCGTAAAGTTCTCGATGGCACATAATATGAGTGAAAAGGTTCACACAGGTATTAGATTGTAGGAGACGAGTTCTATTGAAGAAATTGGACGGGGGGTGTCAGCCTTACCCTGTAACGTGAGGGGACTATAGAGCTCTCCCTTCACTTCCATAACACAAAAATCAACCGATACTGCAGGGCTGCAAAAGTCCAGATGTGTATGAAACGTTGTATAGGGGGGGGGGGGGGTCTAGTACATCCTCCCACGTAAATTATGTTTGATTCGTAAAAGGTTT
>JAUELE010216002.1:0-22227 GCA_031471655.1 Diodora aspera | reverse complement strand
TTTTTTTTGCCCCCCCCCCCCCCCCCCTATCATAAAATAGAAAATATGCATTCCGAACATTTCGACAAAATCTTGAAAATATTATTTGTAAACTTTCGGAAATGTTACACTTGCAAATAAATGCATTCGGTTCATATTCGGAACGCATTCGGAAATCGACGAAACATTCTTTGGAAAACTCTCAGAGAAAGGTGCGGAGTGAGACAGGCTTTTTTTTAAACCGGTACTAAGGGAATACGGCGTTAGTTAATTAGTCATACACCTTTACAATGCATGATTTTCGGTTTATGTTATTTATTTCACACAGATAGCACCAGACCTATTTCGTGTTGGATAGCACGTATCCAACTATAATGTGTTTGTTTGTTTAGTCGTACATTTTGACGAGTTTAGCTTCATATACACGTAGGCATGAATATATACGTAATTAAATTAATCCCAATATTCCATGGAACTATATTTTATGCAAGTGTATTTGTAAAGAGGGTGTGTAGTCTAAACTAAATACACGCACATGGTCTAATCGTGGATGATGCACGTGCTCACTTTCATCCGTATTGTCGGCTGTAGTATCTGGAACCACGGTGTGAAGTTTGGCTCAGACAGCCTGAAGCAAACAGAAGTAAAACAGAGAAAGATGAGACTGAGTTTCCTTTGCTTTGAGTCATGGTCTTGACAACAAGTTTACATGTCCCTGTAATGTTCATACCCATAGCAAAGTTATTATTGTGTTCAATTTTGTTCTTGAAAATCAAATAGGTACAGAGAATCCCCTATTCAGAGCATGAACAAACGATGCCATCAGGTTGTCAGGGCATGTGGTGGTGATATGCTAGGCGTTTGTCGAGACCCTGAGTCAAGGCATAGAAAACTGAACATTTCACTCTACCATACATAGCATATCCATCTCTGCTTGGGCCTGCCTCAGGCAGAGCTAGGAAAGGCAATATAGTCCCAGGAATAATGATGTGCCTCCGATATTACATATATAAATTTAAAAAACTGTATACAGCCTTAGGGTCTTGACAAAAGTCCAGTAATATGCCAGATCCTCTGTCCAATTGTTGTGTGTTATAAGTGTAATTAGAGTCGTTGTGATAAGAGTTATTTGGTGAGCATTTCAGTTATCCCCTTTTTCATCAGTATATATATTATTTATAGCTTGTAAGTCATTATAAGATTATAATCTGTTACATTTTGCCACTGATATAACAGATGAGTCATTATAGAGCCTTACATTGTCATGGCATGTATACAGTTACAGATGGTAAACTGTTTGACTTCAGAAGGTATGTATACTGCCTGGTGTTACAGATACCGTAACACCGTCGTGTAACAAAGATCTGTATTTCTGATAAAGGGTATACTTTGTTGAAAATGGTTATCTCTGTAAAAATCATTGCCAAGTCGTGTCTCCACCTATGAGTGTCATTCACATAGAAAATTGTGTTAACTGGTAAAGGCGATGACACCATATTGATTTGTCTGTACCTTTAGTCGGCATTCGAATGTCACCAACCTTGTCAACCTGTGTTCTCAAGAGAAACACCATCTGGTAGTGCACTGTTTACTGCGTGATTGCGTGCAGGTAATTACGTTTATCCTTTGCTATCATCCCGGAATAAACCATCATTATATATGCACTATGACGAATTCACCGACAACTGTTTGTTTGGGTTTTGTTTTTTGGGGTTTTTTTTGTGTGTTAATCTTGATGATGTTTGTTGCAGAACTATGCACATTGGTTAGAGGCGATGCGGACGTTTTACGATGGTTATGCGAAAAATGGGATATAAATCTGGCGCATTTTTGCTGCAACACACAGCTTACCAGTCTCATTCAGTAGACTTTTTCCGTGTTCTGACAGTCGATAATTTTACCGGAGTATCTCATCCACACGAGTGGGGTTTGTTTGTTTGTTTATTTGTTTATTTTCTTTCTCGTGGGTTTTTCGGGGAGTGACGTGGTGTTACTTAGGAAGAGTAGGATTCCAGTTACCTAATGTTTGTTGTACAAGACGACTAAAATGGAGATCTTTTACTTTAACTATCCCTTCCTTCGACGTGTACCTTGCACATCACGTTGCATTATGGCTGAAATAATCCCCTTACAACGTAAAAAACATCATTTCAACTCATTTTTTTAATTTATTTATTTATTTATTTATTTATTTATTTATTTATTTATTTATTTATTTAGTTGTTAGTTATCGAATCTCAATTATTATTATGTTTTAAAAATTTAATTTAATTTTGTGTATTCTATTTTATTCTATTTTATTTACATGTGTATTTAATTTTCAGCTTCTATGCATTCTCCTTCATTCTATTCTTTTTTAACACACTAAGCTGGATATTAAGTAAGTCAAGTTTTCATTTCCATTCTTTCTCTGTTACACCTTGAAAGTATCATTATCCATTGTTTGTAACGTTATGTTATTTTAGCTCAATTTGAGTACTTATTTTCGAGTTAATTATTTCAGCAAACATCCGTCAAAGAAACCTAACGATGAACTGGAGGTTGTGAAGATCGCAGGTGGCCACACAAAGCACCTTTAGCATCGCCCTGATGTCAGATAGCGTACCAACGAGAAAACATCACACAGGATTTCTGAACTCACTGACTTCGTGGTTCGATACAATATTTTGTTGTAGGGCAATATCTGTGTGACCAAATTATACATGTATTACTTTTTTTCTTTCCTTCAAGTAAGATGTCTGTATCAGCTGTTATTGTATACACAGACATAGAGTTAAAATACATGTCTAAGCTGATGTCCAAAAGAAACTATACTAAACGATACTAAGACTTTGAAATACTATCGAAGAAAAAGGAACGTATGCTGAATATGTAACAGATACGTAGTTTTATCATGACGAATCCAAATGACAATCCGTGACAGTAGAGACGTTTAATGATGAGCGACAAAAGAACAGAACAGAGATTAAATAGCTTCTTATTTGTAACGTTTATTTTGGACTTCAACATATACAAAAAAAAATAAGACAAGAATTTTGCGTCCAAACTTTGACTTGTTTAAGGGTGTGAAATATCGGTGAGGAATGCTTATTTGCATATTGAAAAGTGATCTAGGTTTAATTACACTTCCATGGTGACAAAAATACTGTTTCAACTAAACTGTTTTGTCATGTTAATGGAACAGACATTACCTGTAGACAAGCCAACTTTCTACAACATGTTACCATCTATGATATAGAATGTTTTGATCGGTTTGTGAGTAACGTACACGTATACGATTATTGCTCCCATTTTCCCCAGAGAACTGGCTCGATTCTATATGAGTCAGCTAGTATAATTATTTTATATAGGGTACGAACGATGGTACAGCCAACATTTAAACATGTCACGTGGAAACAAAATGTAAACATGGGAAGACACAGTATGAACCTGTTAATACAAAATATGAACATGTGGTGACAACATATTAACATGGATTGACACAATATGAATATGAGAAGACAAAATATGAACGGATGCGACACAATATGAATAGAAGATGACAAAATGTAAATACTAGATGACACATTAAAAATAAGACTTGAAAGACGAAATATAAACAATGGAAGACAAAATATAACCGTGGAAGGACAACAGTTCACTGCGGAAGATAAAATATAAACCTCGGAAGACATAACATGAACGTTACAAGACAGAACATGAACCATGGGAAGACTCGACATAGCATGAATCTGGGATGACAAAATGTGAAAGACGGATATGAACCTCCGAAGACAAAATATAAGAGATAGAAGACAACATATAAACATTGGAAGGCGAAATACGAACGTTAAAAGAAACACTAAACGTAACAAGACAAACTTGAACTCAGCAAAGTAAACTACGAATAAAGGGAAAGAAAATCTAAATATGTCAAATGCCGATGTTAACAGGAAAACAAGCATATAAGCGCTGCAGGACAAACAATGACTACATCTGTAAAGCAATGTCGGTCTCAGCTGATTCACTCGCGTTTACCCGAAGCAAATCATCAATTAATAACTGTAATGTCGAAATGCTTGTCGGTGTAGGTTACATGTATGTTAGATTAAATTGAATATCGTCAGTATCATATGATACAGCTCGCAAGATTTACTCAACATTCTGAAAGTAAAATAAAATGAAAGTTTAAGAAACGTTTAAAAATGTTCACAAATTCAATAAATAACTTAATTTCATATATTATGTAATGAGAGTGTGTGGTCATCGAAGGACACAAACGGAATGTAGAAACACATCTGAATTGCCTGACGATTGTTAATCATCAACAACCATATTATTAATATTCAAGATTTATCTATGCATGAAATATGGTTGCCGTTTTATTTACGTATTCATGTATATTAAACATTTGATTTACACTTGTAATTGACATGATTTATAACTATGTGAATAACACACTAAATGATGTCTTAATGAGGCATAGTATTCAAGAGGCAACAACATGGTTAACCCCTTCAATGCGACATAGCCAATGATATTTTATAAACCAAATACATCCCAAATATACTGACGTCGAAAATAAATTATACCAAGACTTTCAGAGATGACTGAAGAAAAACAAATAAATGTTGGCTTTTTTCAAAAATATTATAAAAGAGAGTGAAAAATGAAACGTTTTGAAAGAACTTTTTGTAGGAACAATGACCATGAAAAAAGGAGTTGGTAAAGGTTACAATCACATTCTCTGTACCGTTTCTTTTGGACGCCAGTATACATAGACATCAAAACAGACAAATCATAAATCGATGCAATTTCTTTTGGTGCAGGAAACTCATAATGCTTAAAAACTAATTCTGAGTTTTAAAAAATCGCCCATAGTTAGACGTTGTGTCTGCTGGATTAAAAGTTTTTAACATTTGCCAGTGACTGGACGTTATGAAGATGTTCCCCTGGAGACTGTTCGACAGCTCGACACCGGAGTAAGCCGATGCGCTGACTGCTTGTTTCTTTGGAAAATTTATCCGTTCTATGCTTTAACAAG
The DNA here is from genome assembly GCA_031471655.1 of Diodora aspera. Classification (NCBI taxonomy): domain Eukaryota; kingdom Metazoa; phylum Mollusca; class Gastropoda; order Lepetellida; family Fissurellidae; genus Diodora; species Diodora aspera. The sequence goes on along the minus strand of JAUELE010216002.1, from coordinate 17,225 downwards.
ATCAATACCCCGCTGGAAGATCAAAGGCTTGTCACTTAATGCCGCTAGGCAAAGGTTGGCTAAGGTCGCTCCTAAGATCTGCCCAGTCATAAATCTCAACCCAGCAGCCGCAATATTCATGCAAATGTGCCCCCTCTTACTCCTCGTCGCGTACCAGGTTATTCAATGTATGATACGCAGAAGACCTCGACTGCAATTTATGTTTTAAAATACACAAGCATAAAATAAGATTCATACCAAATGAAATATCGCCGTTTCTCGGTCGTCTCGAGTGAGTCTTATTGAGTGAAGCGAAAACAGTCCTCGACCTGTATTCGACATCTTCATTGCATCTTGGCATCGACACACGCCACGGTGGTGATAAATTCTTCATTCAATCGTCGTTGCTATAATGAACGATTTCGTTTCACTGCCTGGAGCTGATCAGACTTTTTAACCTACCCAGTCACGACTGATCACGTGAGACGAGACATGGTAACGAGAGGACAGCAAATTAATGAAGATTGTACTGATAGAAGGTACTGAGTACCGAACTTAATGAGCACCCATAAATAACTCTTGAATTATTCAAATGTAAAATGAATATGAAAGAACCATTTCCTTTAGCATTGTCCGTTAAACACACATTGTTATGTAACTGTTTAGTATTTGAATTCAAACTATTTATCGAAGTAGGGTCCTATTGTCGATGGTTGTGCATCGCCCTGTAACATCAATAGCTGTAGCTAGGTAGAATAATGTAAATTATTGATCTCTCCATTTTGTAACCAATGGCACGGTATTTTCCAATAAAAAAGCCTGTGGTGAAACCATCACTTTAAAGAAAAGCACAACGCCAGAGTCTAATGTATACCCGATCATGCTCAATTAAAAATATCAGTTTTATTAGTCGTATGTGCTTGTTTCATTAATATTATATATCCTGGAAGCCGTTATAATTTTTACAATTGGATTTTCTAAATAAATTACAATTATATATTTTTTTAAATATACCGTCACAAAATGGTGTTTGAGAAATTGTAACATACTTTATACCCATAGCATTCTTTTATTGTCTATGTTTAAGTCGACATGTAACTAACATTTTACATGCTTATTCGTTTATGGAAGCTGCATTTAATGATTAATGGGAACATCTGGCAAAACTAATTATACTTGTTTCAAACAGTCACCAATGAAATCAACGATGAAATCAGAACTGGTATCCCCGATAGGTCTCCATTGTACTGTTAACGCTTATGATAATTTGTTTAAGACTGGTATGAATTTTACATTCTTATCATATTGTTGTATGGACTTGGACATGTTCTCATCTATATGAGACAACGTTTCCCCTATCATGGTGTTATCATTGGCTTTTGACAACACAGTGGCGTTTACTTAGATGGAGTTATTCCCCTTAGACCTGTGATGGGAAGTCTTACTGCCTCGCCCCACACCTGTCAGGGGAGACGCTGTTGTAATTTGTCCACACATTGAGACTTTACAATAATAATTAATAATATCAGATATAAAGGTGTGCTGTAAGGATATAAGGATAGAGGAGTATCATAAAGTAAGAATCATCTCAGTTCTTTAAATCTGGTTTTTGATTTTGAAAAGAATTTGAAATATTGTGTGCTGCTTTGCAACACTCTTATTGTATTTACATACGTCCTGTATATTTTATTCGAATAATAATAATAATAATAATAATAAAAATGATGATGATGATGACTAACCAACAAGTATTAACTGCACGCTCAAAGCGTGCTACATTATTACCTTGATCATTGGAAGAATGTATAACTGACAACATTTCTCTGAGAATACAACCAAAGCTGTCTGATAGAAGCTATAGAGGGTTAACTTTCACATTACCCTCACTTTCCGACCAGGTACCCAATTGCAGCTGGGTGAACTTGAACAAAGTCATTTGCCCAGGGTTAAACCACCGATATTACCAGTGTCTTAGTGTGAGATGAGGCGAACCCTTGAATGCCTTGAAGTTTTACACTCGACGTCGCTTAGCCCTTCACGCTCATGACCTGTGTGCGTTACACGAGACCAACTCACCTAAGTCAGTTTCAGACTACTGATAAGACGTGCACAAGCCTCTGAGAAAATTCTTAGATTGTAACATTTTATTTAAAAATTAAAACAATATCATCTACACGAACTACTGTGTTATCTAGACTTGCACATTTTTATTGTACAGAAGCTGAACGCGTGCTAAAATATATTGCAGTACAGCCGTGAAGCACAGCTAGGTAATGATAAACCAAACTGCCTTTGGCGTAGATCTTGTATATTTTTACCAGGCACATTCAATGTTAAACTACTGAAATGGAATTCAGAATCCTCATGCAGTGCCGTATTTGCCGTATCAGGCATGTAGGAATGTTCTACAGGGTCCGGCGAGAGCTTAACCTTAACATTTTTCGTAGACGCTGCATAAAGCAAACTTTAGAATAAGTGTATGTGCCTTACATTCATTACTGTTGTGGGAATATTGTCAAATATAAGTGAGTTTTATAACGATACGTTTATTTGTTTATCTTCTACCCCCCGTCTTCCCTTATATCATTGAACTATAACATTGTTATTCGCAACTGATAAGAACAACATTTGCTTCTGTGCCTCGTTTGTTAGTGCAACATAATTCTGCTCTTATTTGACAGAAAATCATACCGCCACAGTCCTATTAAACCCACCTACCTGGTTCTAAGATGGTTTGGAGATAGTTGGAAAAAACTGGTCATTTCATGTTCTAACCATTGCTTCATATACAAAGTCATGAAAATGTGTTGTATCTTGGGCATCCATTGGTGGGATGTTACAAGAATTGGAGAGAAGGGGCAAAACACCTAACTGATGATGTTTTTTGTGCTAACTCATTTTGGGGTAAACATCGAGTTAAGAGGCTTTGACAATACTGCGACGATATGATTGTTAGCAAGGCATATATTCCGTTCTTCATTTAACAAAAAAGACTGATTCCGTTCCTGATGAATGAATTATAATGTAAATGCATGAGCATGTATTGGTTTTCCCAAGAACTTCATGCATAGATGTACTCCCCATAGAGGTTTTACTAGGTGGTCATTTTTCGGACAAGAAGGGAACTGCCCCCCCCCCCCCCCCAACTCCGAGAGTGTTCATACACCTATGGTGCTCCCTTCTTTAAAGTTGGACATGTAGTCTAACTGAAACAGTAGAAACGATCATTGTGCATTGAAATATATTTACATATCACGATTGATGCACAAAACATGGAGGTATAACAAATTTGTCAAATTTGTATGTTTGTCTGTTCTTTCTGATCTTCTTGGCCACATTATTATATTCTGCCTGATATCAGTTATTATTAATACTGTACATTTATTTTCTTAACAGCCTGCCATGTAAACAATAACTGACCATCGATAGCACCTAGTAATCTGTAGCAAATCTGCAACAACTTTAAAGATTTACAGATGCCCTTGAGCACACATATACCCATCATATGCCCACCGTATCCATGGCAACAACTTCGTGCTATAGAACGACAATGTGAGGAGCGCTTTCTTGGTCTGTCAGAGTGTGAGGAGCTGCTCTGACCAGTAAACGTCCTTGCACATTTGGGACGGCCTGAGCCTTCAATTAACTAACCTCTCTCCTAAAAGTCTAGTCGACTTATGCATATCTCTTATGAGGATTTGGAATGTTGTAGCTCAAGATGTCAATCGTCTAACTGACAGCTTACCATGTTGGATTACCGCCCTAAGTGACGTTTCTGGGGGCGCTAATGTGTTTTACTGGATACCTGATGGATACCTGGTACATTTGATTATTCTATCAAAGATTTGGTAGTGCATGGGGTCTTATCATGCAACCTTGTTACTTTATACTGTTGATTTTACATCTGAGATGTTTGCGAATGTTGACATGTGTTCTTGGTATAATCTCATAATGACCCAGGTACTTCATAGTCCTGTTATGTGTTGCCGTATGATCTATTGAATTGAGCGTTGTGTCGGTTATTAAATTGATCATCTGTGTCTCTCGTTCCTGTTCATTTCTATATCATGTGTGAAAAATGTAAGGGGGTGACAACCTTTATTGGCATAAGTTTATTTCGCACTAGAAGCATGTATCCATCTTTAATGGAATACTGCTCAAACATCTGGAAACGTATTCGCTGAGATCCATTTCAATCATTCGCTCAGATCCATTTCAATCAAGGGGAAAAAAATTCAAAGATGTTGCCACTTGGTTACAGCTAGACACCATTGCTCATCCATCCTCCTTTTACCGACAATGAACATATCACATTATTTGTGTCTGTTGGCAATTAAAGTATCTTTTTTTGCCGTTTATACTGTGTACAAAAATGTAGTCAAGACCCTGAGTTAAGGCACAGAAACTGAACATTTCACTCTACCATAGCCCTATTTACCTGGCCCTGCCTAAGACACAGCTAAGAAAGGCAATATAGTCCCAGGAATAATAACCTGCCTCTGATTTGACATTGTATTTAAGGAAATTTACAGCCTTAGGGTCTTGACAAAAGTCCAGTGACAGGCCTATAACTTTTTCTTGGGGTCATTTACCAGTAGCAAGGTAAGTAGATCGGCAAGTGCCTTTAAGTTCGCCATTTAGGATCTACAAACTGCTTCGGTAATTACCATTTCCGTCGTCGGACCTGGTTATGTATGTATCATTATGCTTTTCTTCGTCAAAAACAGGCTCAAAGTCCTGGAACCTATCGTCGTTCAGCGTCACGGCTAATTCCCAAGTAACTACATTGTTACATATGCTAACATATGCTGACAGAAGTCATTGGTAACAAAATCAGAGAGGTGTTGAACGAGTAAGGTGTCGAAACATACAGTGTGTTGTTTTTCTTGAAGAATCTACAGACCCGTGTATTACTGGGCCATTCGCATGAAAGGTATTTCACTGAGCTTGTAAACACGTCCCTGGGAGTGCCGCCATTAGTGTGTCAGTGTTATGGATCTACAGTTGGAAATGTGAACACAAACACCAGACCGGACATTGTTTCAACAGCATGCATTTGAATATTCACACAAATGTAATGCTATTATACCGTTTACCATCCAATTCATTCTGGAAATGCTGTCCTTGATTTTTTCTCTCTTGTATAGTGATGGTTTTGACAAGAAGCAAATCCATATGTCCAGTGTTTTCAGAGATCTGGAACAGACACCAGTTTAATTTTGTTTACACAAATACATGTAGTTCGAATGAGACTTGCATAATTATGACTATGAATAGCAGGTGGTTTAAACCAAAGGATCGTTGATGAAATCATGTGAGATGATTAAATGCTTCATTTCATTTTATACATAATAGTGAACTGATCATTTCTGAAAGTCGATCTAAACTGAAAGTCAAAAGAAACATTACCAGTTCTATATCACTCTGGTTTAAAAAGAACTAGCGATAGATGCATGACGAAAAATGTACTGAACAGGTCAATATGTCGACACAATTAACACAAGAAACGACAACCATACAGCTTCCAATTATGACGTCAGAGTTGTCAACGTCAGGGGTAATAAGATACGAGAGCCCCCAGCCCTCCAACGTTTGACATCGCACAGGAATCTGTTTGTATTGACATGTAATGTGTTTTGAAGTAGGTCTGCATGTCTGGTTCAAATATCATGAGAGCCTCTATACAACCCTTGGGTATCCCCCTCCACTTTGAAGTTGCTTCCGCCATCCCTGAATTAGCAGCGTCTGTGAGCACGCCGTGTACCCAAACACAGATAAACTGTCCTGCGCACAGAACACGTCAGTCGTCTGATGACGTCAAGTACGATTCGTCGTTATTTTACTTGAAGGGTTTGAATTAGTTCTTATCTGTTGCTGAACAGACGATTTATGACAGCCTAGAGATGTTCTACAGACGATTCGCTGGTTACAGAGGTCACGTGACTTAATCCGACCTCAGATAGCAGATATACTTCCTCCCATCTAACACCATGACGCACAATTGGGCACAGCTAACCTCCTGTAAGTAACAAACCGACGCTCATTTTGTAAAAACGCTGTCTTCCATCAACACGGAACAGAATCAGCATATCATATCATTGAACATAACCCTCTGTCAATCACGGTGGCCAACTTCGCACAATCCGGTTCAGCTCAATCTCAGATGACGACGTTGGACTGTCAATAACTTCCCTCTCAAACCATATTAGTTCTTATTCCCTGACCCCTTCAGTAGTGGCTTTGTCACTATCTGTCTAATAACCGTGTAACCTATACGGCATTCCCTCAATGATGACGTCACTATCAGGAAGCGTTTTCGAAGGTACAAGGTACGCAACTACCGGTCTCCTATCTGTCTAGTTTTGATCTGTTTGCTGCCTGCCTGTAAAGATGAATCACGTTTGTTACACTATAGCAATACCTGAACAACCGACGGTTCCTGAGATGTGAGTGGCTCTCATCTGCCCTCTACCCAGGGCTCGTTTTGTTTTGTTCAGGTGGCACTCCTATGGTTTTGTATCATTGGAGATGTCTGATATGCAGTCTGAACGGGTTGTATACCCTTAATGCACGTGCTTTTAACATTTCGGCGTGTTCACTCATAAACACGCCATGGTTATCTTTGTTTTCATAATGCACGTTGTGTTAGACTGACTTAGTTTTTAAGTTCCTACGTAATTTTATTTTCAGTTTCAAAGTAGTAACATTTCTGTTGACCTTCGGGTTACATGACAATGCATTGATATTTTATAGGATATCGATGTGTGTGGCAGGAAACTGACATTTTCTTGAAATCGTTCTACATATTAGTGACAAGACTATTTCCAGTATTCGATGTTTATGGCAAACAACTGACGAATTTGAAAATCGATGTATGTGGCAAGTAAGTGACAGATAAACTTAAAAGTGAACCCATCCAGAATCTGATGTAAACAAAGTAACTTAATCACCAAAAGAATAATGCATGAAACTGATCAATCCCAACATTCGATCTCTTCAGCATGAACATGATCATTTTTGGGAATCGATTGTTTATGCAGTCGATCGTGACCACTGGCGGACCATACATAATTAAATTGAACAGAAGTCTGAATATGCATGAGAAAAGCTCAATTCATGAATATTAATTGTATTGAAATGGGATAAGTACAGAGATGTACAGAGAAGTTGGTACTGACGGCTAAACAAGATTTTACGCCAATTATTTTTGAAATATTTATTCTTTGATAAAATAAAAAAGGCCTGTATCAAAGCTTAAAAAGTTCACCGAAGATATTGAGGACGTTTGCACTGCATGACTAACCTTTATCGGCAACATGATCACTGAATGTGATTAAATTCCACCATTGACTTTAAAAGACGTCTTTCATACAGTAAAAATTAATGAAAACGTTCCTTTTTTCGGATTCTAAGTACATGTATATAGTTTTCGCAATGTAATGTACTATAGCTCGGGAATGATTATACTGCTCTATTCAGATAAATGTGTTTTGTCATTTTTGTTTATGAATACAAACTATGGGTGTAGCCTCAGTATAGTTGCAACAAGTCATTACCAGTTGACTGCTTTCTTTCAGTTTCCACAGTGTAGTATACAATGATATTTAAGTATGCCAACGTCATCTGGGTTAACACTCAATTGTCGTGTTAAGATGAAAGGCTATAATCTTCTCGTATGGTAGGATTCCTGGAAATATACACATGTATATGTACATATGTATTACTCTCGTCTCTGAACATAAAGCTCTTCAGGCTTTCAAGAAAGCCAGTGATTTATATGTGTTTATATGGACAAATTGCTGAAAATTGTCAGACTGTCTGATCCATCACAGAATCAGAAATACATTTTGTTTCAAGCATCTATTGCACTGCAAATGTGTCAAGTTTTTACAGACGTGAAAGGTTTGAATGAGCTGTGCTCACATCTCAGACTTGGATCTTTAACACCGTGAAACAAAGTAGTAATAAAGACACCTAGCTTTCCACTATCAAGACCACCTTCTCTGTTGAGGTGTGTCTTTTGTTCTTTCAACAGCTGTTGTCCGTGAACAATGGGATTTATTAAGGATACATCACGCTATATGAAATATATCTGACAAGCCTGCATGATCTTATTAGAGATCATGATTTGGATATGTTGCATATGTCTCAAACCTGTTTTCTTTCAGGCGATTTCGACCACATTCCAATCAACAAGTTAATTCTCTTTGGATTTAAACTGGCTCATGGCACAAGGCCTAACAAGCGTAATGGCGGCTTTAGTTTACAGGGATACGATCACATTTTGAATTACTAACCTAAATATATTTCGAATCATCTGAAATTCTATACACAAGGTTCGCCGTTTACAATCGGACTGAAAACTTAATTGTGCAGTTCTGCTCCCTGGATATACCGCCACAAGTTGCCAGAATGGATTTTCTCCCATAAAAATTCCCTGGATATAATGCCAAACTGGATATACCGCCACCGCCAAGCTTTTTGAGAACAAATGGTCGATTTCCCTGGATATAACGCCAAACTCTTTCAACAAACCCAGTGCATGTTCCAAGTCATGGGTGTAAATGTGTAAATAAAGAGTTAATCTCTGTTAAATCAGAACAATAGGGTGTTATTCTAACCACATAATCCACTTAATCCCTTGTCACATGTAACGATCCATTTCCTGCCACCTACAACAACAAGTCATCTTCAGCCCTTGGATGCTGGTATTATCCAATCTTGGTTCTTAGTCCCTGATTATGTCTCCCTGAATATAACGCCAAACTGGTTGTACCGCCAAAATCTCCCTGGACGGATTGTGGCGGTATATCCAGGGAGGACTGTAGTAGCACGACTTATAGAATGAAACCAGATATACTGCTTGCATACAAAAGTATCATCTCAACTTGAAAACCGTAGATTGTATCTGACACTAAATGGTCCAGTTTTAGTGTCACATTTGTGCGTTTCTCTGACAGTCAAATTGAAAATCTTTAATATAACTGTATTTTGCAAAGATGTATGTGTATGAGAAATCAGCTTAACGTTTTTAAATATAGCTTTTATCAAGTTATGATAATCCGCAATCAAATGGTTTTTTTTCAGCCAAACCAAAGACCCTGGGCACGTGGTTTGAAACTAGCATGGACAGAAGAGGTTTGTTTTGCAAATGTCTCTATTTCCTTTTGAATAACCGATTGAATTTGTAACCAAATGCTTAAAGGAGAATACTAAAAAAAAAAAAATGTGGCGTTCATTAAGTGCCAACACTATTAAAGGAACATGATCAAAGGTGCATCTCCAATACCGAACAAACACTGAAAAAACGTTTAAATCGGTCTGAGTACAACACAGATATGTCATTTAGATAACGGCAAAATCCTAATGAAAATAATGGACGAATAACTACATTTTATTTTATACGGTGACACCCCAAACTTGGCGAAAATCTACTAGTCTGAGCGCCAAGGCACTGAACCTTGCATTTGAGTACGGCAAATGTTTTATTGCATTTTACTGATCTTTAGACTATCCTCTTTCAGAAACTGAATGATGCCACCCTGGCATTGTTGAGCATTTTGAGAAATCCAATATGGCTGCCAAGATGGCCGCTCGCCACCTAGAATATCATTATATAGCATATTTAACAAGATTTAATTAGACAAATGGTGGATGTTTTGAGGTTTTACAGTGATGGTAACCTATTCAAGTCATGTTGACAATAAGCTGTCAGTCTTGAATCTTGTTTGCGGTTGAATCCAGTCCGTATACCTCTACTTTAGCCCGGACCCTTGACACCGACGTTATGACGGTGGCACGGTGGTGATATGGATGAAAGATTGATGAAAGATACGTAAAATCCAAAATCACTCACTCACACTCACGTGAATCCTTCACATGTTCGAAAAATGTGAAGCTGCCCTCACACATCTCTGTTCTAATGAATTTTAACAAGAAAACAGGGCGTACAAGGATGAATTCACTGATACACCACATGTCAGTCATACACACACACACACACACACACACACACACACATATACATACATACATATATGTACATACATACTACGAGTGCTTGCGAACTATCCCTTGCCACATACCTACATACATCATTAAACATGAAAATGTCCGCGATTAACCAAAAAGTACATTAAATGAAGAGTATGATTCATATTTCTACCAGTTTCTGCAGATAATTCATGACTACTCTAGAAACACTCCTCCACCTAAACATTAACAACACACCCAGGCCCCCTCCATGGGACTATACGCCATTAGTACCTTCATTTGCTATCAGATAGTTCGTAACAAATAACTGATGGCAAAAGCAAGTGCCGGGATTTTTAGTGTGTTATTGTGTTATCCTGCAGGTTAATTTTACCTTATATTTCTGGTTTAGTACCAAGCTCTACTAATCAATAAAAAACATTTAACATTCCTGAGGGACACTTAACAGTGACCAGTTGTCGATACTGTACCGATAATGTAAATACAGCATAGATGGAAGCACATTTACATTGCGTGACAATAAATGGACAGTACAAAACATGGTGACAACCTAAAGCCCGAAAACAATACTTTTAATGTAATGTTCGTGTTTCTAGATATATGCATTCATATAATTCTGCAATTTGTCTAAATAATGAACACAAAAACCTATCTCACGTAATGAAAATATGCTTTGAAAGAGCAAGCACACCAAGTCAATGGATTTTGCGACGGGGAATTACAGGCATTAAAAACCTTATTTAAATTAATCCTTCAACTACTTTCTTTAATATGTCATGGTTTAATTCATGATGCCGTCTTGTTGATATCAAAACTATTTTTATGAAATGTAAATAAAACCCTGATGTCCAAGGGGGAAGTCCAACTGAAACAACAGTCATCCTGCATCTGTATTTGGATCGAGGCTATTACATGGACGTTTAAGGTCCTATCAATTTGGACCGAGCCGATATTACCATTTACCGGTGGAATGTGTGTCTAATAATCCCTTGCAATGACTTATAACTTATTACACGTACAAGCCTAGTCCTGCACCATGGCTGTGAAATCAAATTTTAAAACAAATGTTATTTTCAGATTTATGCAAGTCTAGTTTCCTATTAAAGCAAGTCTAGATTCCTTGATTCCACAGCAGAGGCGAGAAGGCTCCTTTTTCATTAAAAAATAAAATAATGAAAATTGCAGCTTTGTGTGGATTGATAAGTTTTCATAGACTTAGGGTTAGTCTAGTACAAGCCGAACGCTTCCTTCCAATGTTCACAATGTGTATCATTTAGCGTAATGAAGATATATTCAGTGGCGTCTTAACTATTAGCTTGAGTGGGCTTAAGCATAGGGGCCCGAAAAGGATGTCTACCCGAGAACTAGAGCAATGGATGAACTGAGTGTGTTTCCAAAGATATTTCAGTACTGTTACATATACTGTAAACCTGAACAATGAAAACCTGGACAATGACATTAAATCTTATCATGCTGAGTAGGATAAGAGTTAAGGTAAGTGAACAAGAACTCTAGAGGAGTTAAATTCCACTCTGTCATCGCAATATTTTCTGAATCGCAAATTTGTACTTAGCAGGTTTACAGTATATACTGCCGGGCAAAAGAAACGATACCAAATGATTTCAGTTATTTTCCCTTTCGTCTTTATGTCATAGCTGATCAAAAGGGTGCTTGGATTTCAAAGAGTGTAATTTGATTGACATTATGTCGTTGATAAAACTTCCTAATCTTGAAGGGATATCTCTTGCATATCCAACGTGATTGTGAATTTTTTCAGTAGTCTCTCAACATCTTGGTGTCGTTTCTGTTGCCCGGCAGTGTAATTTCACACTATTCAACCAAGGACAGGGCACGGAAGGGGTCAATGTCAGGGTATAGCCTTGGGGCTGGAGGGCCCTGGTGCTCAGTGTAGGGGCCCGGATGTTAGTTAATCCGTCACAACGGAATCCCCACCTCTAAATGTTCGTTCTTCACTGCTAGTCGCAAGGCCGTTCTTCCCAAAGTGTCGATGCAGTCCGGGTTCAGTTCCTGGTAATCCGCCAGGAGTTTTTTAACGTTAGGGATGTCACCAAACTCGGCTGAATGCAGAAACTCTTCCTCCACGTCCGCGAACTGCAACACAGATTTGGAAATTATTAATATACATAGTGGGTAAATAATTCAAGCTTTATTTTAGGTAGGTGAAGATGACCTGGTCTATCTACGCCGCACTAGATTAGTTGCATGTGGTCTTGGCGGAGTTCTGCTTTGTGAATCTTTTCTCTAAAATGGGTTCCTGAACACAAATTCAGGTAATGAATAATGTCAGTTTGACCATATCCCTTTTTTGTATGGGTCAGTGTGTTGGGGGTATTTGTGTACGCATGTATTCATGTTTGAGTGGATATATGTTATATGGTGTGAATAAACAAATAAAGGTAGTTTGATTAAATGTAACGTAATATGCTGAATTACAACCAAATTCGGTGAAATCGCTTCTCGGCCTTTTGACTAAGATCCAAGTTCCGTATCTGTGCTATGGATAGTTACACTGATTCGCGCTTTGCAGCTTGTGCTCTATGGTTCGCGTTTCACGTCGGAATCTTGTTCATGGGTATTAGCCAACTGACCGGGTTAGCGATACTTTAGGCCTAAAACAATGAAATGTTTCTGGTCTTTGTCCCTAGGCGAAAATGATGCGATGATGCGATCTTCCTTTTTTTCTTTTTTTTTGACTGACTATTCTGTAGTCAGCTGTATGAACAGATACGCAAATAATATTTCAGAATAACAAACTTTTAATAACTTAAAACAAAAAAACATATGGTTTCCTGAGAAAAAAACCATGTCAAAATTAAAATCGGAAAACAGAGTTTAGAGTTGCCTGCCCTTGGCAATTATTATCGGAGTGGGGGTCGAGATTGGCGCGCGCTGAGACCCGAAACAAAAGACTTTCTTTTAGGCCTTTTGAAAAAGAAAAAGAATCGGTGAAATGTAACGTAATTCGAAGAAATGTAACCAAATTTGATAAAATGCAACGATGAAATGTAGCGTGATTCGATTAAGTGTACTACAGAAAGCATTTTACTCACACGATATCTGTTGTTAAAAGAAATGTGGAACTATAAAATATAACACAACAATCCTTTCTATTTTCTTTCTCAATATTTGACTCATAGATTCTGTTATTGTCGCTATATATCCACATATCCATCTGTATGTAGCTTTACGTAGCACGTCAAATTGCTACATTTAATTCAATGGGCATACACACTTTATATACCGAGGTGCAAAAGAAACGATACCTAATAATTTTTACTCTTCTCCAAACTGAATATGGTTTATATCTATTTATAGCAACACAGAGCATGGACAACTGTCATTTAGTGTGATTGTAATTTACATCATGACAAAACACCGACATCTCTTCATTTCCTACATGTTTATTTAGTAGTCCCTCATAGTCTTGGTATCATTTCTGTTGCACCTCAGTATATATAATTTATATACACAGAAAGACACATACATATTGAAGATGTGAGTATATTACGGAACTCGGATTGTAATGCACCTTTTCAAAACATAAAACTAAGTGAGAGTAAAACAACTACGCACCAACACGCGCATACCTTCCCCGAACCTCTTTCTCTGACTACGATATGTATTCAGGCCGATTACGGAATGGTCAGTCATTGCAACAGGTATAGCATGGCCCTTCGTAGCAGTTAGGTGAATATCCATAAAGACTGACAATACACGACGCGTGATTATTGATGCTTTATGTAGCTATATTCATGGTACGTGTTGATGCTTTTTCAGATTTCTAGTCAGTACCGATTTTTAGCATGTTTTATTTCCGCAATTAAAGGTCAACGAAAGAACGTAATCTTCTTATCATGCAGCTGCACATTGCCAGCAAAACCGAGTTATCCCCATCATTATAAGTTTTGACAAATATAGGTTAAGTTCAGTTTGTTTTGGTTAGACCAGAGGCCAAATTCAATTTACAGAACATTCATACAGAAATGCATGAAGCAAGAAGTTTGTCATTTCCCCAACCCCAACCTACCCACAGAAACAGTCGACCTTTTGGTAAGATTCACAGTGTCAATACAAGTAGACCAAGGAGTGTTGTTTACATCAGTGCAATAGTATATATGTGTAAATGTATTACAAGTCATATTTACAACGCTCCATTAGTATATATACCTTTTGCCAGGTTGTGGACTATATGCCTGTCCGCATTTGTAAAAGTTGAACAAAGTTGAGCATGCTGGGCCTAGTTGATGATTCCCTTGGTGAGTATCATAGTCTTAAATTAGTGTATGTAGGACATTAAACAAGACATGATACTCGTCCTCTACGTCATTTAAACAGGAAGGACATAAGCGTCTCTAAAGAGAGATTATAAGCGGGTCATTACACCGGCATTCAATAGCTGGGGTGAGCATAATATAACAGATTTTGATGTTATTTAAGATCACATTGCATCCATTAGTGACCCAAACAACTATTGTCATATATCAATAAATATAGCCCCACAGGGCCTGTCACCAGATGACATATAAATGAGTTATGGGGAAGCACCAAACACTGAAAGTGATTAACGTGTATGTCATCTTTACCATTTTCGATAACCGAGATCCCATTTTCACAAAAACGTCGTTTGTCAACAAAGTAATAAGGCCTCATATATACTAATGGAAGGAACTTAGGGGACGAAGGCACATATGAGGTTTTATGTTTTAATTACAATAATTTCAATATTTTGCATATTTTAATCAGCCATGAACACTTGAACTTTCAGTATTTGGTGTCTGATATTTCATTTACCACTGTTTCCCATAGCCTGTCTCACAGACCCTGAATAACTAATTTTATCCAAAGCCCACTCAGTTTAGCAAGTCTAGATAAAACCAAATTAAGGCTTGTCTCTGGGCTGCTTTAGAATGAAAAAAAAATACAGTTTACAATAATAATATTCCAGAGACTAATATTTAGTCTACTGTTTGTCACTACTGTTCCTTTGCTCTGTTCTCTCAGTGTATTAGATTGAGCGATTTATATATTAGTACCAGGTGCATGAAGAAGTGTGTCTCTCTAAAATTCTTAAGGTTATATATACTGATGGAAAGAACTAAGGGAACGAAGGTACATATCGTCGTAGTCCTATCAAAACCTCGTATCTCGAGTTTTGGTCAAAAATAAAATAAGCGTTACAACGTTGACGCATCCTGCATGTCTTGTAAAATTCTCGTTACAATCGAGCAGTAAATGCCACAGATACAACAATGTTTTGAAAACTCGTTTAATCTTTGTTGGTTTGAAAATGAAAAAGCTTTTTTCGATTATCTCAAAACCTTTCAAAACCCACATATGTGTTTTTGATAGGACTGCAACGATATGCCCTTGACATCGATGGAGAAAACTTGAGATGATATTTAATAAACAATGTTTCCAACTAAGTGCTCCTTTATTTCTTTCCGTTAGTATACTGTATGTGAAATATGTAGTTTAGCAAGGTATCATTACCTAGATCAATATTATGAAGATCGGGATTCCAACCATATTATGACACTAACATCTTACTTGAAACTGTACAGTATATTACAAACGGGCAACACGAGATGTTCGTAAAAATAGAAAGACAACGCGAGTTCAATATATACTGATATGCAAAAGAAACGTTAGCAAGACTGTGAAATACGAGCGACGAAAAACACGTGTGCTGCTTATATTTACGAGATATGTATTCAAAGGAACGTTGTTTAGCATGGCGAAGTCAAATGACAATCCTAGACAACAGCGATTTTGATGAGCAGTGGTACAAAGACATATGGGTCGACATATGGGGTTGAAAAAGAGATAGACTTATATTTATATACATCGTGTCTTTGGCTCGTCATTGATCAAAATGCGATTACGGAATGTATTTTTGGATGAACATAACATTACGACCACAAACATACATCCACCCAAACATTGTATGACAGATGCCTATCTCAGTTAGTCTTATTCTTTCACGTACCGCAAGCTTCCTCCGTGATCTGATATACGCAAGTGGAACCTTTATCCATCTAAGCGACAAGTGCTCGAAATCAGGAGGAGACTCCATGACCTCACAGCGTGTTCGGGCGAAATTCAAACGCAACAGCTAACATCCATATGAAAATGATTTTTCCGAGAGGCTAGTTCCATGTGTTGCACTGCTCTCTCTGTCTGTTCGCTAAAATACGACGAACTCCCTTGTCCGGACACTTGTTAATGCGGACAGTCTTTTCAAACATGTTTACCACCACCAAAGCTTGAATATTAATTATCCTGGAATGAGTTACAGCTTGTGAAACTCTATCCTTTCTCATAAATGAATTGCTATTTAAGAAGGTGTTACCACAGAGGAGCACAACAAGCGAGCACAAAGCACCTCAATGATTTAACACCGTCTGGTGACACTGCCCAAGTTCCTGTTTGCTCAATAATGGTCATTGTGAAATGGCTGTTTGCCTTAACACTAATGGTGATGAGGGATAATCAAACAATAGCATTAAGTCATTCATCTCTTTTGCAAACATGTTGGACTACATCAGAGTTGGGCGCAGCATAGCTTAATTATCTCACATGTGTGTTTGTATTTGCCACTGTGGTGTTTGTATTTCTAACTGTGTCAGAGTTGACGTCAACATCACAAGAGCAATGACACGTCCTTGTTTCCAATTCATTGTTGATGAACTGTCCGTTAACGTGTGGACACTTGCCTAGCAGATAGGTTCATTATCTATTCATGAAACATCGGTTAGCTATATAACACCAAGGAGACATCTGAGTTGTATTATGAGAATTGGGGGATTTATAGTCGCGCACTAGGGAGGCGTGGTACCTGTGAGCAACAGGCGCCAGAGTAGTGATTAGTTGCCGGTTCGATCCTCGCCAGTGCTGGGTTGTACCCTTGGACTAGCTGTTATTATTATTATTATCATTAATCCTGATGGTGTTTCTAAAACTCCAAGACAGTCCAGCTAAATAGGTCATGGTTAAGATATGTAATTTAATACGAACTGTAAGACTTAAAAAAATCTCTTTTGAAGGAACATACAAGCAACATGGTCTAAACTTAATGCTCATGGACAAACGTGTTGTCCAAGGATCCATTGCGCATTAGTAGATTCCGGGGAAACCGCTATTCACCCGATGTCATTTAATATAGACGATGTTGTGGGGGGGGGGGGGGGGGGGGGGGGGGGGGGGGGGGGGGGGGGGGGGGGGGGGGGGGGGGG